>JAWQEG010001580.1:0-12500 GCA_033782935.1 Petrolisthes cinctipes | reverse complement strand
TTACCAGATCTCCAGGCTCCTCTCACTCGAGCTGAATGGGACGAATTTCTGCTGACGACTGTACAATGGTTACCTGTTATATATAAATTGGAGTGCTAAGTAATTCAACCAAACTTAATTATTATATACTACAAAGCAGATCCTTATACTTGTAATACAATGGTTAACTGTTATATATAAATTGGAGGGTTAAGTATTTCCACCAACTAAAATTATTATATACTACAAAACAGAGTCACTTTTACATGTAATACGATGGTTAACTGATATGGTTGATTTGGAAGGCTACTCATTCCATTAATGTGGGTTAAAAGACAGATCGCTTTCTTTCACACTTGTTAAATATGAGATCGTTATCGCATAAACGTTCTCTTCTTTAATTAAGGATAACAGAGAGAGAGAGAGAGAGAGAGAGAGAGAGAGGAGAGAGAGAGAGAGAGAGAGAGAGAGAGAGAGAGAGAGAGTTAAAAATCAAAATGACAATATTCTGGTGGGCAAATTAATACTGTAGGTGAATAATCTTCTTTGTTGATTACGATACCAAATACGTGGTTTATCTCTCTCTCTCTCTCTCTCTCTCTCTCTCTCTCTCTCTCTCTCTCTCTCTCTCTCTCTTTGTGTGTGTGTGTGTGTGTGTGTGTGTGTGTGTGTGTGTGTGAAATACAGTACCTTAGTAGTATTACAATAACCAAAAAGTGCTCTGTAAATTCTGAAGCTGCACAGTAAGTAGCATCCTAAGACGTATTGCATAATTATAATATCTATATATATATTATTTTTCTTACATACATAGAGAGAGAGAGAGAGAGAGAGAGAGAGAGAGAGAGAGAGAGAATATCCAGTAGTGACTACCGCCTCGTCCTGTTCCCCTTCCGCTTCCCCCCTATCCTACTCTCCCCTCCCCCCAGCTCCTCACCCCTCCTCCTCCCTTACCCCACAGGGCCTTTCCTTCTCCCTACCTCCACCCCCCATCCCCCGCACTTCCCCACTCATCAAAGGGTGGATCAATTCTGTGGTCGGCCGCAGGACAGTGAAGAGAGAGAGAGAGAGAGAGAGAGAGAGAGAGAGAGAGAGAGAGAGAGAGAGAGAGAGAGAGAGAGAGAGAGAGAGAGAGAGTCCTAGAACAACAACACAAACAGCAATTTTAAACTGTTCGACGCATTAAAATTTTGTTTATATTTACCCTATCACCTTTTCACCCTCTCTCCCTCTTACCCTCTCTCCCTCTTACCCCTCTCACCTTCTCACTCTCTCTTCCTCTTACCTTTCACTCTCTCTCCCTCTCACCCCAATTTTCTCTGTTCCTCCATCACACCACCTTTCTTTCTCGATCACACCTGTATTTTCTCCCTCAATCATCATTCTCTATCATTTCTTCCCTATCCTCTTCATTCATCTTTCTATCTTTCCACGCACTCACTCTCATCCCCTTATTCCCTCCCACTTACTCTCTCCCTCGTTTCCTCCCTTTTTTCCTCATATTTCCCTCATTCTCACAGTCATACTCTCTTCCTCATTGTTCCTCCCTTGTTCATTCAAATTTCCCTCCCTTTACCTCCCACTCACTCTCTCCCTCATTCCCTCCCACTCACTCTCTCCCTCTTACCCCGCTCCCCTCCCTCCTCCTTGGCTCCCTCTCATTCACTCTCTCCCTCACACCCCGCTCCTCCTCCCACTCTCCCTCATTCCCTCCCACTCATTCTCTCCCTCGTACCCAGCTCCTCCTCCATCCTCATCCCACTCACCCCCCTCCTCTCCTTCCCTTCTTCCTCCCTCACACTTCACCTTCCCTCCTTCACCTACACACACACACACCACATCACACCTGCCCCTCACCTGACATTCGGGACTGTAATTGTAGGGGAGAGGTGACAATAGCCTTATGAAGTACTAATTACATGACGCTCAGGAAAAAATAGGATGTCCTTACACAACCTTCCTCAGTGTCCAACAGAAAAATATCCACGGATTAATTTCGACCAGGAACGAAAAAAAAAAAAAAAAGATTAATTGAGGAGCGGATGGCATGACGTCTTTTTTTTCAGCTTTTGTGTGTGTGTGTGTGTGTGTGTGTGTGTGTGTGTGTGTGTGTAGCCTCAATGCGCACGGATAAAAACATTGTATTATATGATGTGTGAGCTATTATAGTATTTTTTTTTTTTTTTTTAACAACTGAAGATACCATATATATATTTCATAGTAACTTGGTATTATATCCCAACCACCACACAACACATATTTTACCATCTTGATAATTAGGTAACTATATTTTACAAGCTAAGAATACTGAGATCTACAAAAAACATATCACGTATCTTGTATTAATTGAAAAAAGGTTAAAAGATCCTCTGTAATATCGTGTGTGTGTGTGTCTGTGTGTTTGTCTGTGTGTGTGTGTGTGTGTGTGTGTGTGTTTGTGTGTGTGTGTGTGTGTGTATTTGTGTTTGTGTGTGTGTGTGTGTATGTGTGTGTGTGTGTGTGTGTGTGTCGTCAGAAAGAAATGGACCAGATGACACAGCTGGTCTTGTCCTTGTCATCACTCCTCCTGCCAAACTTTTGTCAGAATTTAGATGATATACTTAACCAATTGTGACACATCAACGTATACAGGTTCTGCTGTCATGGGGAAGGTATACAATTTTGGACACATGGAGCAGACACACCTCAAACGGATCCCTTATCAAGCATAGAATAGGACACACATAGACGCAATATAGGAATACACACTACAATGTCTCATGCTATCTTAACCCTATAATTATGTTCAATGAGAGGCCCCAGCTTCAGGTGAGGTGTGTCGGTTTTCATGTGTCCTCAATTGTATTATCTATGGATTTGAAAATAAAATAAACAACATAAAATAAAGGCCTTAAATGACCAAAACTGTATTTTTTATGGACGAGAAAATAAAATTAACATGAAATAAAATAAAGGCCTTAAATGACCAAAATACAAGGTCGATGGGCCAGAAAAAAATATGTATATATGGATGAGGCGGAACCATACAAACATCAAATTCTTGTATAAATTTGCACCATTCAAACGTTAAAGTAAAATTAATCAAGTCTTTCGCAACACCCAGTCAATGTTCGTCAATGTAGCCAATTAAATATTACTTGGTTCTGCATAATACTAATAATTACACCGGTACTAATAGCTTTAAATCCGTAACTAAATTAAAAACAACACTTTGGAGACTCAGAATTCCTCCACAGAACTCAAATCACTAACCCTACACTACCCATATTCACAGGGTATATTATTCTGATGGTCCAGTTCACTTTCTACAGTATCTTATTATTAGAACTTAAAATAATCTAGTACTAACTATACACCACCCATCACTTAAATCACTAACATTACACCACTCATTTTCACAGAGTATATTCCTTTGGTGGTCTAGTTCCACTTTCTACATTATCTTTTAGAACTTAAATCGCTAACCTTAGTAACACCACCGATTTTTCACATGTAGGGTATATTCCTCTGATGGTCTGACTTAACCTTTACTTCTATAGTAACTTGATTCAATTCCGTCATTCCTTCAAAAGCCCGAGTAAATTAAATTCATCTCAGCACCACCAGCCATTAATACCTGAGTGGCAATCACCTTACGGACAGCATGAGAAATTGTAGTACAGGAATACTGGAGGCTATTGATTCCTCCAAAACAAGCGAAAAGACAAATTTCCCCAATTAATGTTATAGATGACTTGTTCCGTGACACAGCTTGGAGGAAATCGGATGCCTTCAAATCGTTCACATGATCTTATTCAATCCCTTAAGTGGTTCTCAAATACCGAAGCTGCTCCAATCCCATGATGTATCAACAGTCAAATTTAAGAACATATTAATATTTACGATACTCTTACATTTCCAACTAAGTAAGTGAAGAGATTTATTTGATAATGCAGAGGTTCAATCCAGTAAGGTTGTGTTTTCACGTAGATTTCTTTGTTTATATCTGTTTGTTGGTTAGTGTACAAGAAAACTCAAACACAAATTAGTGATCACATAACCATTTGCGTATAATATAATATGACAAATGTGCATGAAATAATTCGTGCGTAGAATATGTTAAAAAAAAAATCACATACTGCAATCTTACACGTTCTTTCCCTGACATATATAAATTATCAGAAATCTGTCGACTTTCTCAGCTTGCTATGTATAATCATGATCAAAGGTCCAGCATCAGTAAAATTAATAAGAATGTCTACCCACCTGAGTGAATCTTATGACCTACTGATACAAACACTAACAGCTATAAATATATAATATCATACTTTCGCATATTACCTCGAATCAGTTTCATTTGGAAGTGTTGCAGGACTATGGGGAGTGACTGTACACTACACTCTCCATTTCTTGACTTGAGTGTGTGAGGTAAATAAATCTATATATGACAGTCCCCGTCCCCGCTCCCCATGCTTGCTGCCCCATGCACCTCACAGTCTCACCCCCTGCCCTCCCTCATCATTTATTCCACAACTTGTCTCTCGCTTGACACATCCAATCTTATCCACTGTTCACTGAGGGTCAATAGTTGTCCTGATCCGAGGCACAACATGAAGCTCTACCAATCTCATTTCTCCCTCTTTCCCGAAACGCAGCTTTCTTGAATCTCACTTTGAAAAGATTCGTATTTTGCCCTTAATCAGGAAAAAACTATTACCCCCCTCCCAGTGTTACGAAAGTCTTTAAAAATTAATTGACACCCATGCTTCGATTCTTTTAGCAACGATCACTGTTACATACGGCGTGAATACGTGATTCAGAATGCCTCGTGTGCTGTGGCATAATGTATCGTGCTGTAAGGGAGGCGAGAAATATTAACTAGTCTATTAATTCGTGACCTAAAGTTCTGTCTCCTATTTGGTATGATGATGAACATTTGACAATAATTTTGTCGCGAATTAGACGTGACTATTTCTGCAAGACAATATTATATAATCTTAAAGTTCACCATCATACCAGAGACGTGACAGAATTATAGACAGAGACTGTATAGTACATGCCCAGTCGTCCATCAATCTTTTTTTCCTACCTCCACAAATGGAGAAGGAATTGGTGGTGCGTCTCTCTTCGCTTGAAGGCAGCAGGGCGACGGAGGAACGTGAAAGAAAAAGTATAGAGAAAAGAGATAAAAATTCTATCCCGAAGGAGGTTCATTAAAATGCAGCAGCGTCATCTGGGTGGCTAGTGGCTACCGTCCTGACCTTTGATTACCTGAGTGCCTACAAGGACCTACGAATCTACAAAACCTTCCCTTAACTAAGACCTTCTTGCCCGGACTCACTCGACCCATTAGTCTGCACAGTCCGCCCTGAAAAAAACAAATATCATCTGCGGACTCGCTGACTTTTTCATGAAGTAGTTCTACCCCGAGTGAATAATTCTCACCGCTCCTGTCCGCCTCACCTCAGACCTCACTAGAGTCAATACGCCTCACCTCTGCTCATTTTACTATCACTCATACGATGATGTATACGACAATATCTATGTCCCATATTATCCCAATCAGGTACTTTTGGGTCTGAGGCTGGGTTATCGTTGCTTGGTCATTTAAGGAGGAAGGGAGGCCAATCTATTCCCATGCAATGGTGGCAATACATATGAATATCATTCTGGGTATCCCACACAGTTTCGAACCCAGGCAAGACCTTCAGGCGCCACTCAACATTTAACTTTAGATTTATAATTTAACCTTAGCTTTGGCTGAAAAAAATTAGACTTAAAGTTCAGAATGTCTTGAAATATACACTATACTGTAAAATTCTAGATTTGAAATTGGCAGGGATTGGAATGAGTAAGGATTAGTTTCACAGCCTGCTCAATGCAACACAAGCAAGCAGTGGAGTTATTATTATTATTATTATTATTTTTATTTATTTTTTCTTATGTTGTTTACTACTGTGGTGGCAGCGCCCGCCAGTCAGCCCTCCTCACACACGTGCGGTCCCGTATAAAAAAGTGAATGTCTCTCTCCAGTGTCGTCCGCCGCGAGACAAAGACGGTGTTGGGGTGAGCCGGATTACCATACGATCAGTCCAGCCAGATCTGATGGGATTTATTATACGGGGTTAATTGTTGTTTCTCCTCCAACCCACACCATACCAACATCACACCACACCCTCAGTCACGATACCCCCTCCCTCCCCCCAGTCTCTCTCTCTCTCTCTCTCTCTCTCTCTCTCTCTCTCTCTCTCTCTCTACGTTTTTATCCACCCCTCATGTACAGTCATGTCCAATAGTCCTGCGCACCTTCCTATAAAATAGCCTCGAAAATAATGCCAGTATACTGTTTGATGCAACACTCCCTCCCTTTCTTCTCTTCAGCTGTCCCTCATTTCCTTCTTTTTCCTTTGTTCTTGTTGTCCCACCGCCGTTTCCTTCTCTTTCCAACCTAACACAATCTTCTTTCATTTCCCTTAATAGCTCCTCTTTTCCTCTCTTTTGCTGTCCCTCCTTTCCGTGTTTTTCCATCGTGTTTGTTGTCCCTCCTTTCTGCATGGTTACTTCTTTTTCCGTCGTGTTTGTTGTCCCTCCTCTACATGTTTGCTTCTCTTTCCAACCTTTAGCACAGTCTTCTCTCCTTTCCCCTTAATCACTCCACTTGGTTATGTGTGTGTGTTTGGGTGTGGTGTATGTATGTGTGTGTGTGTGTGTGGGTGTGTGTGTGTGGGTGTGTGTGTGTGTGTGTGTGTGTGTGTGTGTGTGTGTGGGTCTGTGTGTGTGTGTACGAGTTTGTTCCCACGTGGGTAAATAAAGAAGCAGGGAGTTAATGACACCAGCATAATTACTATCGCTGGTCTTAATGTCAACCCGAGTAGTTGGTTCATCATTAACTTCCGATTTACATTCACGGTGGAGGAGGCAGGCCAGGTGTACAGACGCTCACAAAAGTACAAAAGTCTTAGCCTCGCCTCTAGCTCCCTAAAAAAATATATTGAAGACGGTGTACAGACCATGGCAAAAGTTTCGTCTTGGTAGTGTGTAAATAAGGGAGTGATATAATTTACGTGTGTATAATTTTTAACTCGCCCAATTCAGCTTAGAATTCCTTCACACATTCACACGTAATGAGGATATTTTTTTCTTTTGGCGGAAATTTGAAAGGCTATACGGATTCCTCCAAACTATGCCACGAAACTGAATATTTATTAGGAACACTATGGTCGTCTGTTTCCTGACATAGTTTAGAGGAATCGGCAGCTCTCCAATTCATTACCACCGAAAAATTCTCCCTATTATGAATAATGGAAGAGTACGAGGAGAGACAAAACTTTTCTTAGCTTGATTGTAATAAGAACTCGGCAGTCACGGCGATAAGGTCGAAGGGAACTCAACACATGGACAGGAAACTCGACCCTATGTTGAGTGTGTCTTAGAACTGTCCTGCGCCTGGTTATCGTCATTGGGAATTAACTAAACCTTTGGCAATGAATACCTGGGGTTTTCAATAAACTTAAGAGGTAATCTGTATTTAAGTGAATTTGAGGGCTATTGAATCCTCCAAACAATGCCATGAAACAGACGCTCTCACTGTTACATGCAAGGGATCTGTCTTATGGTATAGTTTGGAGGAATCAGTAGCCCTCCAATTTACCCATGCAGTTAATTAATGGGGTATGTACAGTGTTAGTAAATCTGGAGTATAAAGTATTCCTCCAAACTATTCCAGGCAACAGTCCACCATATTTTTGCTTATCCGGTTCTGTTTCCTGGCATATTTCAAAGGATCAAGGCGCTCTAATGTACCAAAAGTAGGCTATATTACCCCGTTAACCAAGAAAGGCCTCTGGTACTGATGGTGGCAGTGGTGGTAGATAGTTGGTGGTAATAGAAGTGGTGTTGGTGGTAATGGTGGCAGACAGTTTGGTGGTGGTAGTGGTGGTGGTGGTAATGGTGGTGGTGTTGGTGGTAATGGTAGTGGTGTTGGTGGTAATGGTGGTGGTGTTGGTGGTAATGGTGGTGGCGTTGGTGGTAATGGTGGTGGTGTTGGTGGTAATGGTGGTGGTGTTGGTGGTAATGGTGGTGGTGTTGGTGGTAATGATAGTGGTGTTGGTGGCAGACAGTTTGGTGGTGGTGGTGGTGGTAATGGTGGTAGCACAGAGGGCGACCACTGTCACCCCACAATGTAAACACACCGACGGGCAGGGAGGGAAGAGGAGAGGGAGGAAGAGGAGAGGGAGGAAGAGGAGAGGGAGAAAGAGGGGTGGGATGGAAGAGGGGTGGGATGGAAGAGGGGAGGGAGGGAGGGAGGAGGGGACGGAGGGAAGAGGGAGGGAGGGAAGAGGGAGGGAGGGAGAGAGGATGAGATTGAAGAGGGCAAGTGAGGGAGGAAGGGGGAAAAAAGACTGGAAGAGAGGAAGGAAGGTATAGGAAGTAACTGAAGGAGAAAGGAAGTAAGAAAGGAAGTTAAGTAGGAAGTGAGAAAGGCAGGAAAGACGGAAGTTAACAGGATGGGAAGAGGGGAGGGAGGAAGGAAGGAAGGGAGGGAGGGAAGAGGGGATGGAAGAAGGGATTGAGGAAGGGATTGAAGAGAGGGGGGAGGGAGGGAGGGAAGAGGGGAGGGAAGAGGGGAGGGAAGAGGGGAGGGAAGAGGGGAAGGAGGAAGGGAGGCAGGGAAGAGGGGAGGGATGGGGGGAAGAAGGGAAGGAGGGAGGGAGGGAAGAGGGGAAGGAGGGAGGGAGGGAGGGAAGGAGGGAGAAAGGGAAGGAGAGGGGAAGGGAAGGAGAGGGGAAGGGAGGGAAGGAGGAAGGGAAGGAGAGGGGGAGGGAAGGAGAGGTGAAGAGAGGGAAGGGAAGGAGAGGGGAAGGAGAGGGGAAGGGAAGGAGAGGGGAAGGGAAGGAGAGGGGAAGGGAAGGAGAGGGGAAGGGAAGGAGAGGGGAAGGGAAGGAGAGGGGAAGGGAAGGAGAGGGGAAGGGAAGGAGAGAGGAAGGGAGGAAGGGAAGGGAGGGAGGGAAGAGGGGAAGGAGGAAGGGAGGGAGGGAGGAGGGGAGGGAAGGAGAGGGGAGGGAAGGAGGGAGGGAAGAGGGGAAGGAGGAAGGGAGGGAGGGAAGAGGGGAGGGAAGGAGAGGGGAGGGAAGGAGAGGGGAAGAGAAGGAGAGGGGAAGGGAGGGAGGGAGGGAGGGAGTACTGCTGCAGACGGAACGGATCGGGAGGGGGACATCAGCCGTAGCGCTTAAACTAATAAGATTAAAATTACATTTGAATTCTCGCTAATTCTATGTAAAGTGGGGGTTTTTCCTGACGTTTTCAAAACATTGGTGTAACCCTCTAAGCTTTAATCCCCTGAACGATATATTTCGGTGCACTTCGGTCGGCATACCCTTTACAGCGAGTTAACAATTAAAACAACAATACTATTTTAACCAACCAGTACTACTAATCATATCACAATTACCGTACAATATTCATAACAAACCCAAACACGACAAAAAAAAAAAAAATCACCCAAAACTATCCCCCGTGGAAAAGGTGACAAACAAAGGTCACAACACAATCATATACTGAACGACGACGACGCCAGAAGGAAACTGTACATACGAGGGTCCTGGTGAACTCGTACTCGTGGGTCTGGCGGGCCTTTTGCAGCTGGAGGTTCGTTCGGTTGGTGAGGATTTGCATTTTAAATATTTTTCAATTTACTTTTCTATAACGACGACAGAGGGCGCTACTTCAACTCTTTGTCTCGTTATTTATTTTTTTATTTTGTGTGTGTGTGTGTGTGTGTGTGTGTGTGTGTGTGTGTGTGTGTGTGTGTGTATGTGTGTGTGTGTGTGTGTGTGTGTGTGTGTGTGTGTGTGTGTGTGTATGTATGTATGTGTGTGTGTGTGTGTGGGGGGGGGGGTACTGCTGTTACTGTTACTCTTAAATTCGTGTTATAATATTATCTGTATGTACTACTGTTACTACTATACCATCAGGACTGTTACTATTGTACCTCTGTTACACGAGAGGTTGTATCATAGTTATTTTTCGTTGTTACAAGCAGATAATATGTTACACTAAAATCACATTTATATTAAAGTCTGTGTCCTAAAATTATCTTTATCACTGTTACAATATGGTTTATGTCCTATTAATTATCTTTATTATTATTATTATTATTATTGTTTTACTTCTGTTACATTCTTACAGCTATTATAATAAAGTATGTTACATAATTATATACCATGCATTGTTACTCTAAACTTCTAAAGTATGTATTATCTCATCCGGGTTGCTAATAGTTTCATAATAAGTGTGGGCACGAACTATTGACCCCGATTGTACCTGGCCGTGAAGATAGCAAGGTGAGGTGAAGTGGCAGCAGGTGATGAGAAGGGAGGAAAAGGTGGCGAGGCAGGCAGGCAGGCAGACAGGAAGGTAAGCAGGTGTGTGGGACTGAGTAGGGTATGCAGGTGCCACACACACACACACACACACACACACACACACACACACACACACACACACACACGCTAGTCAAGTGCAGCCAGGTGTTTGTGTTGTGACTCGTGCCAATGCTCTCTCTCTCTCTCTCTTTCTCTCTCTTATACACACACACACACACACACACACACACACACACACACACACACACACACACACACAGGGCATCCTATAACCTTACCACATCACTTCCTTCAGTTTACTTTTAACAGTAAACTGGAAAGCAAAGCAATTCTCCAAACTATGCCATGAAACAAATTCCCTATAAATAACATTGACTCACAAACACGAGATTCTCGTCTCTCTACTTGTTGAGAAGTGAGTTGACGAGGTAAGTGGATTACTATGTGTGTGTGTGAGACTATGTAAGTATGTATGTGCATCTACGAGTGTACAGTACGTGTATGTATGTGTGTGTGTGATTATGCATGTGCGTCAACGTGTGTGTGTGATTATGTATGTGCGTCTACGTGTGTGTGATTATGTATGTGCGTCTACGTGTGTGTGTGTGTGTGTGTGTGAAGGAGGCAGCAGATGGGGGATAAAATCTTCCAAGGTGCATGTGGTGGTGGTTGTGGTGGTGGTGGTCGGAATCCCCAGCTAGTGATAATAATATAAGCCTTATCTCCAGGGCAGGTGGTCCAGGGAGGGAGGGTCGGAGGAGGGGAGGGAGGAAAGACGGAAGGGGAGAGGAAGAAAGGGAAGAGGAGGAAGAGAGAGAGAGAGATGAGGAAGGGAGGGAGGGAGGGAGGAGGGGAGGGAAGGAGGAGGGGATGGAGGAGGGGAAGGAAGGGGGGAGGGAGGAAGGAAGGGGAGAGGAAGGGAGGAAAGAGGGAGGAAGAGGAGGAAGAGAGAGAGAGAGAGAGATTTGGAAGCATGGGGCTACCGGCACATTCTCTATCATATTATTCTCCCCCTTACGCTTTTCACTTCCTTATATTTCTCTGTTCACCTGCCTATTTATCTATCTTCATCACCCTCTCTCTCTCTCTCTCTCTACTTATTCTTGTTCACTGCCACTATTTCTCTTTCACCTTATCTATCTTCATCTCTCTCTCTCTCTCTCTCTCTCTCTCTCTCTCTCTCATTCCAATAATAAATAACAAAAAAGGTAAAATCGAGACTCCTTGAAGCGAATTACACGAGTCAATACCAGCTGAATAATACACGGTAATTGGTGTCCTTATTCCCTCATTAACACGTAAATTTACCCATTCACAATAACGGGCTGAGGGGTGGGTGGGGTGGGTGGTAATCAGTGGTGGTGATGTGGGGGTCGGGGGGGGGAGTGGGGGATGGGTGAATTGGAAGGCTACTGATTCCTCCAAACTATGCCACAATACAGATTTTCCCACAACTTGTGTATATACCGAGGCAGCATGTTTCCTGGCATATTATAGTTTGTAGGATTCGGTATTTTATGGATTTGTTAATACTGTGTTATGATTCTTAAAAAATGAGTGTTTCTTTCATTGTCTCTCTTTCTCTAATACACATGCACACTCACTCTCTCTCTCTCTCTCTCTCTCTATCTAATACACACACACACACACTCTCTTTCTCTCTCTAATACACACACACACACACTCTCTCTCTCTCTCTCTCTCTCTCTCTCTCTCTCTCTCTCTCTCTCTCTCTCTCTCTCTCTCTCTCTCTCTCTCTCTCTGATAAAGTAAAAGAGAAATAAGTTGAACTATTATCACAGCGAGTTGTGTATGCGTTTGTGGAGGCAAGTGAGCGCACGTGTTGGCAGGGCAAGGCAAGGCCAGCACGCGCCCTGCCACGCCTCCACAACCCTACACGTGGCCTCAACTTGGGCCACACACACATTACACGTTGTATATTCCTGTTTCTATTCTGCTGTTTATATTCTCCTTTATTTTTGGTATTTCTTTCAGTGATATAGATTTGCGTGATGTAAAATAACTACCATAATTTAACTTAATGGAACCTAACAAACTAATATATTCTAACAAAATCTAACCTTAATTTTAATCTAACCAAACCTGACTAAATTTAACCTAACTATAATTCAATTTTTTTTTTCTCTGTTAGTTGAC
>JAWQEG010001579.1:25000-57500 GCA_033782935.1 Petrolisthes cinctipes | reverse complement strand
CTAACGTACAGTAATCCAACCAAACCTAACGTACAGTAATCCAACCAAACCTAACGTACAGTAATCCAACAAACCTAACGTACAGTAATCCAACCAAACCTAACGTACAGTAATCCAACCAAACTTTCACCTTAACCACACATACACACACACACACACCAGGTTTCCTATGGAGTCAAGGGGTCGTTGGTTGTCAGTATCATCGCTGACAATGGAGCAACATGTGAAATGTATTTGGGTCCATTCTCATGTACTTTATGAAGTCATTTGTATTCCCAGC
Source organism: Petrolisthes cinctipes (assembly GCA_033782935.1). Taxonomy (NCBI): domain Eukaryota; kingdom Metazoa; phylum Arthropoda; class Malacostraca; order Decapoda; family Porcellanidae; genus Petrolisthes; species Petrolisthes cinctipes. The sequence continues at coordinate 57,220 of JAWQEG010001579.1, read as the reverse complement.
TTTTAATTCCCGTAATATTGTCACATGACTTCCCAACTGTTTTCTTTTAATTAGCCAGTCTTTACACCATCTGTCTTTCTGTACTGTGATCTTTTTCTTCCTCACACACATAGCAATTATTATGCTAAACAGCGCTATATACACTTGCTTTCCTTGTTATTAGGCACCATAGTTATCGTACCATTAAGCTCTCACCCCAGTCGACCACCTGCTCTGCTCCTGCCCGGCTGTGACTGGTTCGGTTGGACACCACAACAAGTGTGCCCGCCGTGTACACAAGCGGTAAGCTTGTCAACAGGCAAACAGCTCGCTTGTGTTCACGAGCACTGCTCGATCGTGTGGACGGGCCTTTAGAGAGACACACAGACAGAGAGAGAAAGAGAGAGAGACACACACACAGACAGAGAGAGAGACACACACACACACACAGGTATTATTAGTATCATTATTACTGTATTATTATTATTATTCATATTATTATTATTACAGGTGTTCGTGATTACATACATGTGATGGACTTGGCTTCAGGACACGTGGCTGCCCTTAGTAAACTAGACCAGGAACACCTCAGGTTTAAGGTTAGTATGTGGTGATGGAAGAGGTGGTGGTGGTGGTGGTAGTAGAAGAGGTGGAGAGGTGTGGAGAGAGGTGGTAGGTGGAGAAGAAAGGGAGGAAGGAGGGAGGAGAGGGAAGGAAGGAAGGAAGGTAGGAGGGAAGAGGTAGAGAAAGTAGGAGGGAGGAAGGAAGGAGGGAGGGAGAGAAGGAAGGAAGGAAGAGAAGATAGGGAGGAGGAGGTAGAGAAAGGGTGGAAGTAGGAGGGAGGAGGTGGAGGTGGAAGGAGGGAAGGAAGGAAGTAGGGAAAGGTGGAGAGGAGGAGGTGGAAGGAAGTAGAGAAAGAAGGAAGGAAGGAAGTAGGAGGAATGGTAGAGAAAGTGGAATAGGAGGAGAAGGAGGAGGAGAAGGAGGTAGAGAAAAGGTGGAGGGAGGGAAGGAAGGAAGTAGAGAAAGTGGAAAGGAGGAGGTGGAAGGAATGTGGAGAAGGAAGAAAGGAAGGAAATTATGAGGGAGGAGTGATTACATACTTGGCTTCAGGACACGTGGCTGCCCTCACTAAACTAGACCAGGAACACCTCAGGTTTAAGGTTAGTATGTGGTGATGGAAGAGGTGGTGGTGGTGGTGGTAGAGGTAGGTGGAGGGAGGGGTGGAGGGGATAGGTAGAAAGGTAGAGAAGTGGAAGTGGAGGTGGTAGGAGGAGGAAATGGTAGGAGGGAAGGAATGAAGTGAAGGAGGGAGAGAAGGAAGTGGAGGTGGAGGAGGTAAGAGGTGGAGGAAGGAGGTAGGAGGGAGGTAGGAAGGAGGAGAAAATGGTAGGAGGGAAGGAATGAAGTAGAGAAAGAAGGAAGGAAGGAAGTGGAAATGGTAGAGAAAGTGGAATAGGAGGAGAAGAAGGAGGAGAAGGAGGTAGAGAAAAGGTGGAGGGAGGGAAGGAAGGAAGTAGAGAAGGTGGAAAGGAGGAGGTGGAAGGAATGTGGAGAAGGAAGGAAGGAAGGAAATTATGAGGGAGGAGTGATTACATACTTGGCTTCAGGACACGTAGCTGCCCTCACTAAACTAGACCAGGAACACCTCAGGTTTAAGGTTAGTATGTGGTGATGGAAGAGGTGGTGGTGGTGGTGGAGGTGGAGGTAAGTGGAGGGAGGGGGGAGGTGGGGAAGTAGGAGGGAGATGGTAGAGAAGAGGTGGAAGTAGGAGGAAGGAAGGAGGGAGGGAAGAGAAGATAGGGAGGAGGAGGTGGAGGTGGAAGGAGAGAAGGAAGGAACTAGAGAAAGAAGGAAGGAAGGAGGGAGGGAAGGAGGAGGAGGAGGAGGGAATGAAGGAGGGAGGAGGGTAGTAGGTGGGATGGAAGTAGGAGGGAAGAGAAGATAGGGAGGAGGAGGAAATGGTAGGAGGGAAGGAATGAAGTGGAGGAGGGAGAGAAGGAAGTAGAGGTGGTAGAGAAGAGGTGGGAAGGAAGGAAGTAGAAAGGGAGGAAGGAAGGAAGAGAAGGAGGAGGGGAAGGAGGGAGAAGGGAAGGAAGGAAGTAGAGAAAGAAAGGGAGGAGGAGGAGATGGTAGAGAAAGTAGGAGGGAAGGAAGGAAGTGGAGGGATGAGAGGGAGGGAGGAAAAGAAAAGGAGGAGGGAAGGAAGGAAGGGAGTAGGAGGGAGGAATTGGGTTAGGTTGGGTTGGGTTGAGTTAGGTAAGGTTGGGTTGAGTTAGGTCAGGTTGGGTTAGGTTAGATTAAATTAGGTTGGGTTGGGTTAGGTTAGGTTAGGTTGGGTTGGGTTGGGTTGAGTTAGATTAGGTTAGGTTAGGTTAGATTAGATTAGGTTAGGTTAAATTAGGTTGGGTTAGGTTAGATTAAATTAGGTTGGGTTGGGTTGGGTTGGGTTAGGTTAGGTTAGGTTGGTTAGATTGGGTTAGGTTAGGTTAGGTTAGGTTAGGTTGGGTTGGATTAGATTAGATTAGATTAGATTAAATTAGGTTGGGTTGGATTAGATTAGATTAGATTGGGTTAGGTTGGATTAGATTGGGTTAGGTTAGCTTAGATTACATTAGATTAGCTTAGATTAAATTAGGTTAGGTTGGATTAGATTAGATTAGATTAGGTTAGATTACATTATATTTTCCATATAACTTCAATAATATTCTAGCTAACCAAAACAATATTAAATTTTATCTATCTATCTAAAATTTAATATTGTTTTTAATCTATTTATCTATTAATTTTTGTTAATATTATAAATTATTATTGTTTGTGTGTGTATGTGTGTGTGTGTGTGTGTGTATGTATATGTGTGTGTATATGTGTGTATAAATTTGAATGTATAATTTTGAATAATGTATAATTTTGAAGAATGTATAATTTGAATGTATAATTTTGAATGTATAAATTTGAATGTATAAATTTGAATGTATAATTTTGAATGTATAATTTTGAATAATGTATGTATGTATAATTTTTACTAATTTTTATACAATAGTTGACAAATAATTTTTTTAAATTATGACCATGTGATTTGTGTATTAAAATTGGTTGGTTGGTAAGCTTACAAACCAATATACCACTGTGGAATTGACCCCAATGTCATCCCCAGTATTTCCTTTCCTTCCTTCCTTTCTTTCTCTCCCTTCCTTCTTTCCTTTCTCTCCCTTCCTTCCTTCCCTCCCTCCTTCCCTCCCTCCCTCCCTCCTTCCACTCCTTCTTTCCACTCCTTCTTTCCCTCCTTCCTTCCCTCCTTCCTTCCCTCCTTCCTTCCCTTCCATCCACTCCTTCCTTCTTTCCATCCATCCTCTCCTTCCTTCCTCTCAATCACTTTCTTCCTCGACTGCCATATGACCTCACTGTTGTGGCACCTATTATCAATCACTCAATCAATCACGCTATCTATCACTCAACCAACCAACCAACCTATCACTCAATCTATCTATCTATCAATAACTCAATCAATCTATCTATCAATCAATCTATCTATCAATCAATCACTCTATCTATCAATCTGTCTATCTACCACTCTATCAATCAACCAACCAACCAACCACTCCAACACTCACTCACTCAATCTATCTACCACTCTATCAACCAACCAACCAACCACTCCAACACTCACTCAATCTATCTATCTATCAATCTATCAATCAACCAACCAACCAACCAACCAACCAACCACTCAAACACTCCCTCAGTCTATCAACCAACCAACCAACCAACCAACCACTCCAATACTCACTCAATCAACCAACCAATCCGTCCTTCCCCCCACCCACCCACCCACCAACCAACCAATCACTCACTCAATCAACCAACCAATCCGTCCTTTCCCCCCAAATCAACCCCAATCCACCACCACCCCAGCCCTTCAACTTGGGCCTTGGTGTGGGTATATCTGTGTTGGAGTTTGTGTGTTTAGTTTGAGAGCCTATCTATCTATCATTCAATCCTTCCTTCTCCCAATCAGTCAATCTATCTAACAATCTATCACACAATCTATCACTCAATCTATCAACCAACTAACCAACCAACCAACCAATTAACCAATCAACCAACCACTCAATCACTCAGTCAGTCAGTCAATCAACACTCACTCACTCACTCTATCAACCAACCAACCAACCAACCCACCCATCTATCTATCTATCAACCAACCAACCAATCAACCAACCAATCAATCCGTCCTTCCCCCCAATCCACCCCCAATCCACCACCACCCCAGCCCTTCAACTTGGGCCTTGGTGTGGGTATATCTGTGTTGGAGTTTGTGTGTTTAGTTTGAGAGCCTCACGTCCGTCACTATACCCTATGTAATGTTAATACCTTACTCAATACTCACTCTATCTATCTATCTATGTATCTATCTATCTATGTATCTATCTATCACTCAGCCTCACGTCCGTCACTATACCCTATGTAGTGTTAATACCTTACTCAATACTCACTCTATGTATCTATCTATCTATCTATGTATGTAACTATCTATGTATCTATCTATCTATGTATGTAACTATCTATCAACCAACCAACCAATCAATCAATCACTCCATCACTTCCTCAATCTATCTATCTATCTATCAACCAACCACTCAAACACTCCCTCACTCTATCAACCAATCAACCAACCAACCAACCAACCAACCCATCAATCTATCTATCAACACTCACTCAATCTATCAACCAACCAACTAACCAATCACTCAAACACTCCCTCAATCTATCAACCAACCAACCAACCAATCAATCAATCAATCACTCCAACACTCACTCACTCTATCAATCTATCTATCAACCAACCAACCAACCCACCAACCAATCTTTTTATCAACCAATCAATCCTTCCCCAATCAACTATCGTCACCCCAGCCCTTCAACTTGGGCCTTGGTGTGGGTATATCGGTGTTGGAATTCGTGGGTGAGTTTTGAGAGCCTCACGTCCGTCACTATACCCTATGTAATGTCCGGGAGGAGGGTAGGAGACGTGGCAACACTGGTGTGTGACGGAACCATCGGACAACAACAACTCAAATGGAAACCCACCAGGAATTTTCAGGTTATGTGTAAGTAAAATAATGAAGAGTTAAAATTTATACGATAATTTTTTTTTTTTTTTTTTTTTTTTTTTTTTTTCAGCAATACTTTAATATTATTTTTTTCAGTAATTCGTATAATAATTTAAGCAGAAAACAACAACAGCTCAAATGGAAACCCACCAGGAATTTTCAGGTTATGTGTAAGTAAAATAATTGAAGGAAGTTACGTAAAATAATTGTCATATTTTTTTTCAGCGATACTTTTATATTTTTTTCAGCAATACTGTAATTTTTTTTGAAGTGGAAATCTACAAAGAAATTTTCAGGTTATGTGTAAGTAAAATAATTGCAGAAGTTGTATAAGATAATTCTGTAATTTTATTTTTTTCAGCGATACTTTAATAATTTTTTCAGCAACACACTAGTATTTTTTTAACCAGAGGACTTCGAAACCTACAAGAAATTTTCAGGTTATGTGTAAGTAAAGTAATTGTAGAATTTATGTAAGATAATATTTTTTCAGCAACACTAAGAATGAAAAACTATGAAGATAATTTTCAGGTTGTGCGCAAGAAATTGGGAATTTACCAAAGTATATAACGCTCTAATACTAATAATAATAATAATAATAATAATAATAATAATAACTTTGCTATGGTTTTTGTTTACTGTATTTCCTTTCAGACTTTTACAACAACAACAACAAAAATAATAGTGTGTGATTCGTAATATAATTTTGCGCGCGCGTGTGTGTGTGTGTGTGTACGTGTATGTATGTATGTATATAGGGATATATTACTACCCTTGATATAACTAAATATATACTTGTATTTGTATAGAATTACTTTGTATAACTTTGTATAACTTTTACTACAACTCAGTCACTCATTCGGCTTGTGTTATTCATTATACACTCGTTAAAAACCACCAATGTATGTTTTCCCAGGCTTGTGTTATTCATTATACACTCGTTGGACCACGTAATGTTTTCTTAGGCTTGTGTTATTCATTATACACTCGTTAAAAACCATCAATGTATGTTTTCCCAGGCTTGTGTTATTCATTATACACTCGTTGGACCACGTAATGTTTTCTTAGGCTTGTGTTATTCATTATACACTCGTTAAAAACCACCAATGTAGGTTTTCCCAGGCTTGTGTTATTCATTTATTCATTATACACTCGTTAAAAACCACCAATGTAGGTTTTCCCAGGCTTGTGTTATTCATTATACACTCGTTGGACCACGTAATGTTTTCTTAGGCTCGTGTTATTCATTATACACTCGTTGGACCACAATATGTGTTTTCCCAGGCTTGTGTTATTCATTATACACTCGTTGGACCACGTAATGTTTTCTTAGGCTCGTGTTATTCATTATACACTCGTTAAAAACCACCAATGTATGTTTTCCCAGGCTTGTGTTATTCATTATACACTCGTTGGACCACGTAATGTTTTCTTAGGCTCGTGTTATTCATTATACACTCGTTGGACCACGTAATGTTTTCCCAGGCTTGTGTTATTCATTATACACTCGTTGGACCACGTAATGTTTTCTTAGGCTTGTGTTATTCATTATACACTCGTTAAAAACCATCAATGTGTGTTTTCCCAGGCTTGTGTTATTCATTATACACTCGTTGGACCACGTAATGTTTTCCCAGGCTTGTGTTATTCATTATACACTCGTTAAAAACCACCAATGTTTGTTTTCCCAGGCTTGTGTTATTCATTATACACTCGTTGGACCATGCAATGTTTTCCCAGGCTTGTGTTATTCATTTATTCATTATATTATCCACTAATTCATTTTATACTCTTTGAAGATGTCTGTAGGTGGGCAATACCATAAGGGTTTTGGCACCCCTTCGGTCCCAGCCACCAGCTTTTAATTCTTCAACTGTCCCTCTTTTCTTTCTATTTCCTTCCTGCTTGCGGTCTCATCTCTCTATATATCACCTTCTTCTGGCACTATATGACCTCACTGTTGTGGTGCCTAATATCAATCAATCAGTCTTTCTCCTTGAAGACTGCCCAAGGTGTGTGACTTTATTTTGTGTGAATCATAGTCATCATACACACAGGGTTAGAATAGAATAAATATTATTATAGGATGTATTGGTCACTTTATAATGGTTATGATGACATTTGTACACAGGGATTATAAATACAAGTGAGGTGTGCTGCAACCGGAGGATTTTTTTTTTTATTCCACTGGTGTATGGATGGCCATCACACAGGGGGTGTATTATCTCTTTGTATATATCAGTATAAACTCCCTGCCCCTTTATGGTTCCTTTAGGATTGGTGTTATGGAAGGTGTTGCACCACTTGTAGCATGTGTGGTAATGTAACACTTGGTGCCTACACCTTACCAGACTACAATGTGCCCCATACACTCCCTGGTTCAGTAAGCTGTGGTATCATTACCCTGGCATGTACTTCAGTAACACACACACATAGGGACATACACACCATCCTTTATTTTAATTTATTTTTTCACTGTGACCAGAGTGTACCAGGGGTGTGTGTGTGTGTGTGTGGCAGGAGACCATTCTAACCCAAGGGAACATCTATCTATCTATCTATCGATAGGTCCAACACCTTGTTCCCTCCGGGAACTCCCCCCAAGGGGGTGGCCACGGCAGAAGTGTGTCCAGTTGTCCTTTTCCAACACTCCCTCCTTATTTGGTCCATCCCTACTCTGTCCCTCATGTTACTCTCCTTCACATACTCTTCCACACTGTTCTGCCTCTCACACCAGGCCCCACAACTTCACTTCCATACACCTTCTTTACAAACTCCTCACCTTGCATTCTCTCTGCAAGTATTTATCCAAGTTTTAATACAAGCATTTATCCAAGTTTAATACAAGCATTTATCCAAGTTATATCAAGGGTAGCATGCCTAAACACAACAATAATAATTATAATTATAATCGTGTATTAAATAATATTTGTATACATTATCCGTGTGTTTTTTTAATATACACACAGACATACAACCTTGGTACTGGTCATGGAGTGTCTGTATTACAACTGGTTAAGGCGTTTGAGTCGGTAACAAAGACTAAGGTTCCATACGACCTGAAGCCAAGGAGGGAAGGTGATATTGTGTCCATGTATGCTAACACACAACGAGCCAACATGGAATTGGGATGGACTGCTAAATATAACCTGGATAATATGTGTAAGTTGTTATTGACTTATTTATATATTTAGATTAATAATAGTAATAATAATAATAGTAATAATAATTGATTTCGTTAACTCTCTCTCTCTCTTAGTAGTAATAATAATAATAATAGTAACCTCTCTTTGATTTCGGTTAACTCGTTGTTCTCTCTCTGTCTCTCTCTCTGTCTCTCTCTCTCTCTGTCTCTCTGTCTCTCTGTCTGTCTGTCTGTCTCTGTCTCTGTCTCTCTCTCTCTCTCTCTCTCTCGTCTCTCTCTCTCTCTCTCTCTCTTCTCTCTCTCTGTCTCTCTCTGTCTCTGTCTCTGTCTCTGTCTCTGTCTCTGTCTCTGTCTCTGTCTCTGTCTCTGTCTCTGTCTCTGTCTCTGTCTCTGTCTCTGTCTCTGTCTCTGTCTCTGTCTCTGTGTCTCTCTCTCTCTCTCTCTAACACTGAATTGGGATGGACTGCTAAATATAACCTGGATAATATGTGTAAGTTGTGTTTAATTATGTTTATATTTAGATTGATAATAGTAATAGTAATAATAATAATAATAATGATAATAATAACTTCTCTTTGATTTCGTTAACTCTCTCTCTCTGTCTCTCTTAGTAGTAATAATAATAATAATAGTAACCTCTCGTTGATTTCGTTAACTCTCTCTCTGTGTCTCTCTCTGTCTCTCTCTGTCTCTCTCTGTCTCTCTCTGTCTCTCTCTGTCTCTCTCTCTCTCTCTCTCTCTCTCTCTCTCTCTCTCTCTCTCTCTCCTCTCTCTCTCTCTCTCTCTCTCTCTCTCTCTCTCTCTCTCTCTCTCTCTCTCTCTCTCTCTCTCTCTCTCTCTCTCTCTCTCTCTCTCTCTCTCTCTCTCTCTCTCTCTCTCTCTCTCTCTCTCTCTCTCTCTCTCTCTCTCTCTCTCTCTCTCTCTCTCTCTCTCTCTCTCTCTCTCTCTCTCTCTCTCTCTCTCTCTCTCTCTAACACTGAATTGGGATGGACTGCTAAATATAACCTGGATAATATGTGTAAGTTGTTATTGATTTATTAATTATTATATTTAGAATAATAATAATAATAACCTCTCTCTTATGTACAGAATGTGTAAGTCTTAATTAATAATATATATAATAATAATAAATATATTAATAATAATAATAATAATAATAACTTCTCTCTGTCTCTCTGTCTCTGTGTGTGTGTTTTGTGGCAATATTTGAAGGACTAAATTACCTCCAATTTTCTGACTACATCACACACACACACACACACACACACACACACACACATAACACACATCTCTCTCTCACACACACACATCTCTCTCTCACACACACACATCTCTCTCTCTCTCACACACACATCTCTCTCTCTCACACACACACACCTCTCTTTCACACACACACACATACACATACTGTACATCTCTCTCTCACACACACACACACACACACACACACACACACACACACACACACACACAGAGTACATTAATAGCATGCCTAATAATTATAACAATACTAATCTATTTATTTTATCAACTTTAAATAAATTCATAAGCAGTTTTTCATAATATTATACAATATAATATTATAGAAACTTATTGACACTCTCTAAGTTGAAAAATATATATAATTTTTTTTTTTAAGTATTTATTTTAGATAAGTAAAAAAAAATGTATATATATATATAATTTTTTTTTTTTTTAATGTTTTTATTCATTATTTATTAATTATTTTTATTTTTATTATTTATTTATTAATTTGTATTTTATTCATTTATTTATTAATTATTCTTTTATTCATTTATTAATTCATTTATTTATTTATTAATTTTTATTTTTATTATTTATTTATTTATACTTTGTTATTATTTTTTTATTCATTATTTTTTTTTATTTAATTATTTTATTTATTTATTTCATTTTTTTATACTTTATTATTTATTTATTTATTATATTTATTTATAATTTTTCGTATTTATTTATTTATTAATTTATTTATTTATTTTATTTATTATTTATTTATTTATTATTTTTATATTATTTATTTATTATTTTTATATTTATAATTTTTTTATTATTTATTTATTTATAATATTTATTTATAATTTTTCGTATTTATTTATTTATTTATTTATTTATTTATTTATTTAGTGAATAATGAATGAATAACACAAGCCTGGGAAAACAAACATTGGTGATTTTTAACTAATGTAAAATAAATTAATGAATAATAAATGAATAACACAAGCCTTTAATTAATGAGTATAAAATTAATTATTATTATTATTAATTAATTAATTACTAGATACAAGTATTTATTTATTTATTTATTTTCAGGTTTATAATTATTCTCTATATAATTATTTCTGCCATTAATTAATACTTAGGAATTAATTATTATTTTTTTTATTATTATTATATTTTATTATTGTCATTATTAATAATATATTTATTTTGGTACAATAATTTTGAAATGATGTTATTATTATTATTGTTATTATTTTCTATCTTTATTATTATTATTATTATTGTTATTAATGATCTTTTTCTTTTATTATTATTATTAATGATAATTTATTTTAAATTATTATTATTATTAATGATAATTTATTTTAAATTATTATTATTATTATGATTATTATAAATTGTTATTTTTTTACTATTTTTATTATTGATAGTCTTTTATTACCATTATAGTATTATTATTATTATTATTATTATTATTATTATTATTATTATTATTATTATTATTATTATTATTATTACAGTATTATTATTTTATTTATCGTTATTGCAATTATTAATACAGTCTTTTATAATTACATTAGTATTTATAATAATGTATGTAATATTTTCTAATATAATTTTTTTTCTAATATATAAAAAAAAAATTTATATATAAATAAATTTAAAATATAAAATTTTTCTAATATATAAAAAAAATTTGATATATGAATAATTTTTAATATATAATTTTTTTTTTATATAAAATTTTATTAGTATATAAATTTTTTTTAATATATACATTTTTTTAATATATAATTTTTTTTAATATATAAATTTTTCTAATAGGTAGAATTTTTCTAATATATAAAAAAAATGTAATATATAATTTTTTTTAATATATAAATTTTTTCTAATATATAGCATTTTTTTAATATATAGCATTTTTCTAATATATAGCATTTTTCTAATCTATAGCATTTTTCTTAATATATAGCATTTTTCTTAATATATAGCATTTTTCTTAATATATAGCATTTTTCTAATATATAGCATTTTTCTAATATATAGCATTTTTCTTAATATATAGCATTTTTTTTAATATATAGCATTTTTCTAATATATAAAAAAGTTTCAATATATAGCATTTTTCTAATATATAATTTTTTTAATATATAAATTTTTTCTAATATATAAAATTTTCTAATATAAAAAAATTTTAATATAATTTTTTTTAATATATAAATTTTTTCTAATATATAGCATTTTCTAATATATAAAACTTTCAATATATATATAAAATTTTTACCAATTGCTAAAAAAGATTACTATACAAATAATAATGGTGTCAGAATATTACTGATTAATGGTGTCAGAATATTACTAAATTAATGGTGTCAGAATATCACAAAATATCACTGATTTAATGGTGTCAATCACTAAATTAATGGTGTCAGTATCTGTTAATGGTGTCAGAATATTACTGATTTAATGGTGTCAGAATACCACTGATTTAATGTTGTCAATCACTAAATTAATGTTGTCAATCACTAAATTAATGGTGTCAATGGTGTCAGAATATTACTGTTTTAATGGTGTCAGAATATTACTGTTTTAATGGTGTCAGAATATCACTAAGGCCATTGTCACACTATGTACAATTCCTTTACTGTTGTCACACTGTATGTCACGCCACACACTGGGGGAGTATTAAGGGGGTGCTGGAATAGGGGGACAGGCTGGGGGGGAGGGGGTTTGGGGGGTGCGGGAGTATTGGACAGGCTTGGGGGGTGTGGGAGTAGGGGGACAGTCTTGGAGGGGAGGGGGTTAGGGGGGTGCGGTAGTATTGGACAGGCTTGGGGGGGGGGTGTGGGAGTAGGGGGGCAGTCTTGGGGGGGGGGGGGGTTTGGGGGGTGCGGGAATAGGGGACAGGCTTTCTAGCCACCCCAAGCCTGTCCCCCTATTCCTTCACCCCCCAACCCACCCCCTCCCCAGCCTGACCCCCTATTCCTGCACCCCCCTAACCCCCTCCCCCAAGCCTGTCCCCCTACTCCTGCACCCACCAAACCCCCCCCAAGCCTGTCCCCCTATTCCCGCACCCCCCTAACCCCCCACCCCCAAGCCTGTCCCCCTATTCCCGCACCCCCCTAACCCCCCACCCCCAAGCCTGTCCCCTACTCCTGCACCCCCTTAAGTACAATTTGTATTAATATAAATACATGACAAATTCTGTAACTCTATATAAGAGTTTAGGAATAAATAGATACAAAATATTACTACATTAATTTTCTTATTTCTTTCTGTGTTAATTAACTCCAAGTTAAATAAGTCAAGTTTTGCTATAAAATGTTATCAATATCAATCCATAATTTTTGCTTACAATGTTTATTATAATATTATTTTATTTCTTTATATTAATTAACTTAAAGTCAAGTAAGTTTTCATTAATATCAATATATATCTTTTCCTTACAATGTTTATTATAATATTAATTTCAGTTTTCATTAATATTAATATATAACTTTTCGTTACGATATTTATTAGAGTATTAATTTCAATATATTAACTCTAAATTAAGTCAATTTTCCTTACAATGTTTATTATAATATTATTTTATTTCTTTAGTTTTCATTAATATCAATATATAACTTTTGCTTACAATGTTTATTATAATATTATTTTGTACTTTTTTTCCCAAAGAACTGACTTGTCTTGTCTTGGACACTTTGAATAAATATATACACGTTAAACATTTGGTAATAATTTAGTTTTAAAGATTGGTAATAGTGGAGCGCCGGTGTGGTGTGGCCAAACAGTGTTACCAAGTACTGTACAGCACATAAACTATTTGTAACGCTGCACGGTGTAACACTTCTCATTTGTTTGTATGTGTGACAATGGCCTTAGTTAATGTTGTCAATAAACTAGATTAATGTTGTCAATGACTAATTATCCGTTAATGGTGTTGTCAGGTGAGGACTTTTGGCGTTGGCAGACCATGAATCCTGATGGTTATGCTGGCGACAACCCCTTCCCTGCCACCACACTCACTGACAACACCACTACTACCCCTACTGACAACACTACCACCACCACTACTACTACTACTACTACTACTACTACTACTACTACTACTAAGGCCGCCTCTGCCAACACCACTACCCCTGCTGACAACACTACTACCACCACCTCTGCTAAGGCTGCCTCTGCCACCACCCCTGCCAACGCTGTGTCTGCAGTGAATGGTGTTAATGGTGTCAAGAATCACTGAAGGAATGGTGTTATTGGTGTCAGAATATCACTGAAGGAATGGTGTTATTGGTGTCAGAATATCACTGAAGAAATGGTGTTATTGGTGTCAGAATATCACTGAATTAATGGTGTCAGAATATCATGTGTTAATGGTGTTAATGGTGTCAGAATATCACTAAATTTAATAGTGTTAATGGTGTCAGAATATCACTTTTTTAATGGTGTCAGAATATCACTGAATTAATGGTGTTATAATATCACTGATTTAATGGTGTTAATGGTGTCAGAATATCACTAAATTTAATGGTGTCAATGGTGTCAGGAAAATAACTGATTTTTTTTTTTTTTTTTTGGTGGGGGGGGGGTAAATTTTGGGTCCAAGAATAATTTTAAGAATTATTTAATATAGATTATTTTTGAGTTCAAGAATAATTTTTTTTTTAGATAATTTTTGAGTCCAAGAATAATTTTTTGAGATAATTTTTGAGTCCAAGAATTATTTAATATACATTATTTTTTGCATTCAAGAATTATTAAATAGAAATTATTTTTGAGACGAAGAATAATTTTTTTAGATAATTTTTGAGTTTATGAATAATTTTTTGAAATAATTTTTGAGTCGAAGAATTATTTTTTGAGATAATTTTTGAGTCCAAGAATAATTTTTTGAGAATTTTTGAGTCCAAGAATTATTTAATATATATTATTTTTTGCATTATTTTTTGAGTTCAAGAATAATTTTTTGTGTTCACTTGATATTTTGAGTTCAATGTTCACTTAATTATTTAAAAGGGAACAAAGTAGGTTAGAATTATCTATCTAAACTATATTTATATTTAGATAAATGAAAATACAGTTATATATACATACATACATACATACATACATATACATACATACATATACATACATACAGACATATACATACAGACATATACATACATACATATACATACATACATATACATACATACATATACATACATACATATACATACATACATATACATACATACATATATACATACATACATACATATACATACATACATATACATACATACATATACATACATACATACATATACTACACACACACCCACTACATTACACACACACACACACACACACACACACACACACAGATAAATATATATAATAATCTTAATGGACCAAGTTTTTCCAAGATAGGAGAAAATACAGTATTATATTTTGTAGTTTTTATAATTATACAGTAATTATATTTGATACTGTAATTATGTAACTTTTTTCTGTCTTTATTTTCTTCATTCTTTTCCTTCTTTTCCTTCCTTCTATTTCCTTCATTCTATTTCCTTCATTCTTGTTCTCTTTTCCTTCCTTCTATTTCCTTCTTTCGTTTATTCTTATTTCCTTCCTTCTATTTCCCTCCTTTCCTTCTATTTCCCTCCTTTCCTTCTATTTCCGTCCTTTCCTTCTATTTCCCTCCTTTCCTTCTATTTCCGTCCTTTCCTTCTATTTCCGTCCTTTCCTTCTATTTCCCTCCTTTCCTTCTATTTCCCTCCTTTCCTTCTATTTCCTTCTTTCGTTTATTCTTATTTCCTTCCTTCTATTTCCGTCCTTTCCTTCTATTTCTGTCCTTTCCTTCTATTTCTGTCCTTTCCTTCTATTTCTGTCCTTTCCTTCTATTTGCTTCCTTCATTTATTCTTATTTCTTTCCTTCCATTTCCTTCCTTTCCTTCTATTTCCTTCTTTCGTTTATTCTTATTTTCCTTCTATTTCCATCCTTCTATTTCTTTCTTTCTATTTCCTTTCCTTCCTTTCCTTCTATTTCCTTCCTTCCTTCTCTCTGTCCCTCCTTTCCTTCTCTCTGTCCCTCCTTTCCTTCCTTCTATTTCCGTCCTTTCCTTCCTTCTATTTCCTTCCTTCCTTCCTTTCTCTCACTATCTACCATGCAGTGTTACCAGATCAAACTATCCCCACATACACCCACAAAATTGGTAACACTGTCTTTCTGCCTGAAATCTTTTGCCTCATGTAAAAAGGACGTATGGACCATATGCAAGAACACATTCACCATAGTATTTACGATGACTGTGTTGGTGTGTGTCTATGGAGTCGTCGTACCGGCACCACACCATCGTAAATACTATGAATGTTCTTGAATACCGTTAAAGGTAAATATTGTACCCATAATTATTATATTAAACAAAAGCAAAAAATATATCAACATTTTATTCTCATAGTAAATATAATTATTATAATAATTATTATTATAATTATAATTATTACAATAATAATAATTATTATTATTATTACTCTTATTATTATTATTACTATTAGTCTACTATTATAATAATAATAATTATTATAATAATAATAATTATTATTATTATTACTGTTATTATTATTATTACTATTAGTCTACTACTATTATCATTATTATCTTTATTATTTATTATTATTATTAATATTACTATTACTACCGTTATTATACTACTATTATTACTATTATTATTACCGTTACTGTACTATTATTATTATTATTATTATAGTGTGTGTGTGTGTGTGTGTAGTTGTAATAT
The DNA here is from genome assembly GCA_033782935.1 of Petrolisthes cinctipes. NCBI lineage: Eukaryota > Metazoa > Arthropoda > Malacostraca > Decapoda > Porcellanidae > Petrolisthes > Petrolisthes cinctipes. The sequence continues at coordinate 40,949 of JAWQEG010001579.1, read as the reverse complement.
TGACCACCAGGGTAAGACAGTCTGTTTATTCACGACTTTTTGATGATTGCAATAAAGTTTTCTAAGCACGATTTTGTATTTATCTCTCTCTCTCTCTCTTGTATTCTTTTAACACACACACACACACACATATATATATCCTTTTAACACACATACACACACACACATATATATCCTTTTAACACACACACACACATATATATCCTTTTAACACACACACACACATATATATCCTTTTAACACACACATACACACATATTTATATATATGTATATACCAGTATATCCTTTTAACACACACATATATATCCTTTTAACACACATACACACAAACATATATATCTTTTTAACAGACTGGATTTTACACAGTAACAATTTATTAGTATAACTACAAAGATTGATTCTCACACTTGACTCTGTAACAAGGTAGATGAGGGTTGTGGTTTTAGAAGGCAAACACCTGTAGTGAGTGAATCTTGTCTGTCGTGGCCGAGTGGTGGGAGAGAGAGAGAGCTGGTGTAGGAGGTGGTGTGGAGAGAGAAAGAGCTGGTGTAGAAGGTGGTGTGGAGAGAGAGGGCTGGTGTAGGAGGTGGTGTGGTGTGTTGTGGCTTGGTATGAGTGACCGAGTGGAGAGAGAGCTGGTGTAGGAGGTGGTGTGGAGAGAGAGAGGGCTGGTGTAGGAGGAGGTGGTGTGGAGAGCGAGAGGGCTGGTGTAGGAGGTGGTGTGGAGAGAGAGAGCTGCTGTAGGAGGTGGTGTGGAGAGCGAGAGGGCTGGTGTAGGAGGAGGTGGTGTGGAGAGAGAGAGGGCTGGTGTAGGAGGTGGTGTGGAGAGAGAGAGGGCTGGTGTAGGAGGTGGTGTGGAGAGAGAGAGGGCTGGTGTAGGAGGTGGTGTGGAGAGAGAGAGGGCTGGTGTAGGAGGTGGTGTGGAGAGAGAGAGAGCTGGTGTAGGAGGTGGTGTGGAGAGAGAGAGGGCTGGTGTAGGAGGTGGTATGATTGCATTATATGGTAAGGTTAATGAAAATAAAAATATGTTGTGGTCAGCTATCAGTGACTTGTATTGTGGTTCCTTCCAAGTTTATTATGACACACCCTACCCATGCAAATTCAAACAAAGTACAAATTTACAACTGCACAAATCTGGATTGACAACTGCACATTTTGAATTTACAACTGCACGTTAGATTAAACCCTGGCTGTAGGAGGTAGTGTGGAGAGAGAGAGCTGGTGTAGGAGGTAGTGTGGAGAGAGAGAGCTGCTGTAGGAGGTGGTGTGGAGAGAGAGAGCTGGTGTAGGAGGTAGTGTGGAGAGAGAGAGCTGCTGTAGGAGGTAGTGTGGTGTGTTGTGGTTTGGTAGGGCAGCGGGTAAGGTAGGCGGCAGAGGCAAGAGGTGAGTGCAAGTTGAATGCTAGCTGTAAAGTGATTTGATCGTGGCGCATCCCGCTCCTTTTATATCGTTCGGTCGGCTGTGTGCGCAGGTGTCATGGCGGCCTCCAGGGAAGCTCAAGGTGCTTAATGTCTGCTATAATATTGTACAGTAAGTTATTTGAAGCTAATTGAAAGTTAATTGGTTTGAAAATGCATGTACAGTCACAAGTACTAATAAGAATACAGCTTTAGTTGACAGTTTTAATTAACAATTACAATGAAGATGTTATTGTGCATCTATTTTTTTTTTTACTGTCTCTCTCTCTCTCTCTCTCTCTCTCTCTCTCTAGGTATTTAAAGCATATCTCTATATACTTATTAATTAGTGCTGGTGACTGTACAATGGAGATGTTATTGTGTATTTATTTTTTTATACTGTCTCTCTCTCTCTCTCTCTCTAGGTATTCCAAACACACCTGTATACTTATTAGTGCTGGTAACTGTACAATGGAGATATTATTATGCATCTATTTTTTTATACTCTCTCTCTCTCTCTCTCTCTCTCTAGGTATTCCAAGCACACCTGTATACTTATTAGTGCTGGTAACTGTACAATGGAGATATTATTGTGCATTTATTTTATTTAATGTCTCTCTCTCTCTCTCTCTCTCTCTAGGTATTCCAAGCACACCTGTATACTTATTAGTGCTGGTAACTGTACAATGGAGATGTTATTATGCATCTATTTTTTTATACTCTCTCTCTCTCTCTCTCTCTCTCTCTCTCTCTCTCTAGGTATTTAAAGCATATCTCTATATACTTATTAGTGCTGGTAACTGTACAATGGAGATATTATTATGCATCTATTTTTTTATACTGTCTCTCTCTCTCTCTCTCTCTCTCTCTAGGTGTGTGTGACTTTATTCTCTGTAAATCATAGTTATCACACACACACAGGGATAAAATAAAATAAACATTGTTGTAGGATCATGGTTTTTATAATACAGCCACAATCAAATATCCACCAACACTTTCCTTCCTTCGTAGTTAAATATCTTGGTAATAAAGAACAACACGTGTATAATTTTGTACCACCTCATAATAATAATAATAATAATAATAATATCCACCAACACTTTCCTTCCATCGTAGTTAAATATCTTGGTAATAAAGAACAACACGTGTATAATTTTACACCACCTCATAATAATAATAATAATAATAATAATAATAATAATAATAATAATAATAATAATAATAATAATAATATCCACCAACACTTTCCTTCCTTCCATGGTACAAATAAATCAGTATCATATCAAAATATAATCATACAACAACAACACCTTATGTCAACTCAACCCCCTCAATTATTATTATTATAACGTTATGGGACGTTATCACCCAGGATGATTGAAGACTCACTGTGCAGTACAAGGTAGTTTATTGGTAAGTAACACTTGGTAGGAGGTTGTGGTGAATCAAGCAAGGTGGTGTGTGAGTTTGGCTCAGAGTAGCGAGGGGAGTGGACAGATATTCTCGTGTCCGTGGTGAGGAGTCAACTGGGGCGGCTTGGCCAAGTACACCTGTCTGGGAAAGGTGTGTCTTGGCGGGAAAACGGCTGGGTCGAGTGAGGGTAGAGAAACGCCTCGTGTGTGGTTAGTTTGTGTAAAGCTTGTCCGCTCCTTTTATATCGTTTGGTCAGCTGCGTGTGTAGGTGGACGTGTGGAGGTCTGGGGTGGTGAGGAGTTAGCCTGGCAGGAGGGAGCAAGAAGTGAGTGTATGTAGAAGGCTAGCTAGGTGTACAGTAAGTGGAGCGAGGCGTGTCCGCTCCTTTTATATCGTTTGGTCGGCTGCGTGTGTAGGTCTGGGGTGGTGAGTTGGCCTGGCAGGAGGGAGCAATTAAGAGGTGAGTGCATGTAGAAGGAAGGCTAGCTAGATGTAGAGTGAGTGGAGCGAGGCGTGTCCGCTCCTTTTATATCGTTTGGTCAGCTGCGTGTGTAGGTGTCATGGCCGCCTGAAGTAGTGGTAGGTGAACAGGTGAGGATGGGGAAATACAAGGTGTTTAATTGGTGTTTGCTACATACACATGAGCTGTAATGCAACCAGAGGCTTTTTTTTTTTTTTTTTTTTTTTTTTTTTTTTTTTTTTTTTTTTATCACTGGTGTATGGATGGTCATCATACGTGGGTGTATTATATCCTTGTATATGGTTTGTATACACTTTCCTCTCTCTCTCTCACACTTTTTTTTCTCTCATACACACACACTTTTCTCTCTCTCTCATACACACACTTTCCTCTCTCTCACACACACTTTCCTCTCTCTCATACACACACATCGATCTCTCTTTCCTATCTCGCTCATACACACTCTCTCTCTCATACATACACTTTCCTCTCTCTCTCTCTCTCTCTCTATCTCTCTCTCTCTCTTACACACACATCTCTCTTTCCTATCTCTCTCATACACACACACACTTTGCTCTCTCTCTCTCTCTCTGCTTGCTGTTTCACCTTCTTCTGGCGCTATATGACCTCTCTGTTATAAATTCCATAGTTTATCCTAAAATCATGAAGGTATACTAATAATAATAATAATAATAATATTACTTCAACTACTACTACTACTACTACTACTAACAATAATAATAATAATAACAATATAACACTACTACTATAATAATAATAATAACAATAATAAAACAAATACTAATAATAATCTAATAATAATAACCAAATAATAATAATAATCATAACAACACTTCAACTAATAATAATAACAATAATAATAATAATAATAATAATAACACAACTACTACTACTACTAATAATAATAATAATAATAATACCACTTCAACTAATAATAATAACAATAACAATAATAATAACACTTCAAATAATAATAATAATAATAATAATAATAATAATAATAACACAACTACTACTACTAATAATAATAAGACTTCAACTAATAATAACCAAATAATAACAATAATAATAACAACACTTCAAATAATAATAATCTAATAGTTAGTAATAATAATAATCAAATAATAATAATAATAATAATAATACAACTACTACTACTACTAATAATAATAACAATAATAATAACACTTTAAATAATAATAATAATAATAATAACACTTCAACTAACAATCTAATAATAATAATAAATAGCTAATAACATAATCAAATAATAAAATATATATATCTAATAAGTGTGGTTGCCGCTGTTCATATGTTTGTAATCCGGGACTTTATAGAGTTGGCGCCTGCGCAGTGTATCCCCCCACCAGCCACCACCACCACCACAAACCTTTACCCAAGGCTCTAACCAAAGTGTTGTATTCACTCACACATATATACAACTACATTATTTTATTACCACTCAACATTATTTTATACCGACACCAGAGAAGGATAGTGAGTATATTGACCCTTGTATGTGTATGTGTATAGGTGTATAGAGGGTGTATGTGTGGTGTATATGTGGTAAATAAGGTGTAGTGTCTTCTTGTCAACCATATCCAAACATACACACATATATATATCATTATTATTTTATTACTACTGTCCACAATATTATACTGACTTCAGAGAAGGTTAGTGTGTATATTGACCCTTGTATGTGTATGTGTATAGGTGTATAGAGGGTGTATGTGTGGTGTATATGTGGTAAATAAGGTGTAGTATCTTCTTGTCAACCATATCCAAACATATACACATATATATATCATTATTATTTTATTACTACTATCCATAATATTATACTGACACCAGAGAAGTATAGTGTGTATACTGGGCCGTGTATGTGTATATGTATAGGTGTATAGAGGGTGTATGAAAGGTGTAAAATAGATAAATAAGGTGTGTATAGTATTGTCAACCATATCCAAACATATACACACGTAAATATCATCATTATTTTATTATCACTATCCACAATATTATATCGACTTCACAATTAGATAGTGAGTATATTGGGCCTTGTATGTGTGTGTGTATAGGTGTATAGAAGGTGTATGTAAGGTATAAAATAGATAAATAAGGTGTAGTGTCTTATTGTCAAACATATACACACGTAAATATAATCATTATTTTATTATCACTATTCACAATATTATATCGACTTCACAATTAGATAGTGAGTATATTGAGCCTCCTATGTATGTGTGTATAGGTGTATAGAAGGTGTATGTAAGGTGTAAAATAGATAAATAAGGTGTAGTGTCTTATTGTCAAACATATACACACGTAAATATCATCATTATTTTATTATCACTATCCACAATATTATATCGACTTCACAATTAGATAGTGAGTATATTGGGCAGTGTATGTGTGTGTATAGGTGTGTATAGAAGGTGTATAGATGGTTTAAATAAGGTGTATAGTGGCTACTTGGTGTATATATGTCAAGCTAAATATTTTCATTATTTTCATACATTATTATATTCACTATTTTATTTACGACTTCACAATTAGATAGTGAGTGTATTGGGCCTTGTATGTGTGTGTATAGAAGGTGTATAGAGGGTGTATTATGGTTGCTTGGTGTATATATGTCAACCCAGAAGCTGCCAAATTTATTCATTATTTTCGTACTCAAATATTTTCACTATTTTATTTACGACTATTTACGAATGAAATAGTGAGTGTAGTAAGCATCATATGTGTGTAAATAGAGTGTAAATAGGAGTGTAAATAAGGGTGTAAATAGGATGTAAAATGGGAGTGTAAATAAGGTGTAAAATAGGTGTAATATGTAAAAAAAAAATTATTTAATTCGTATGTGTGTAAATAGGAGTGTAAAATAGGTTTAAATAGGATGTAAATAAGGTGTAAATAGAGTGTAAAATAGGTGTAAATTTAACTCTGGTATATATGTCAAAAAAAATTCTTTAATTCGTATATGTGTGTAAATAGGGTGTAAAATAGGAGTGTAAATAAGGTGTAAAATAGGGTGTAAAATAGGTGTAAATTTAACTCTTTGGTATATATGTCAAAAAAATGTCTTTAATTCGTATTTTGGTGCAATTTGGTGACTCCATTTGTCATTATTGGAGAACCCAGCTGTAATGGAATGTCATAGGTGTAATTAATACATTGATATCAGTGGCTAGGTGTGACCCATTGACGCATATACGAGTAAAATTTAATAAGAGTAAGATTATTATTATTATTATTATTATTACGAGTAAAATTTAATAAGAGTAGGATTATTATTATTATTATTATTATTATTATTATTATTATTATTATTATTATTATTATTATTACGAGTAAAATTTAATAAGAGTAGGATTATTATTATTATTATTATTATTATTATTATTATTATTATTATTATTATTACGAGTAAAATTTAATAAGAGTTAGGATTATTATTATTATTATTATTATTATTATTATTATTATTACGAGTAAGATTTAATAAGAGTAGGATTATTATTATTATTATTATTATTATTATTATTATTATTATTATTATTAAATGTGGAATAATAGAATTGGCAACCTCCATAGTGAAGGTCAGTGGATATTTATACGGATATTATTTTAGGCTTTTGTTTCCTCTGTTTAATTTATTTAGACTTTTATTTTAATTATTATTGACTTTATTTATTATTTTATTTTAATTATTATTGACTTTATTTATTATTTTATTTTAATTATTATTGACTATTATTTTATTTTATTTAGGCTTTTGTTTACGTGTTTATTAACTTTATTTATGGATATTATTTTAGGCTTTTGTTTCCTCTATTTAATTTATTTAGGATTTTATTTTAATTATTATTGACTTTATTTATTATTTTATTTAGTGATTGTTAACTATTTATACTTTTGTTTACATATATTTTCTCTATTTATTTTTTGTTTACCTATATTTCCTGAATTTATGGTTTTGTTTACATATATTTTTTTTATTTTATGCTTTTGTTTACATATATTATTATAAACTCAATTTTTTTTGTATTTGGGCTATGTTAGAATTGATTAGTTAGGTCAGATTGGATTGATTAGGTCAGATGGATTGGTTAGATTAGATTTCATTGGTTAGGTTAGATTAGGTCAGATTGGATTGGTTAGGTCAGATGGATTGGTTAGATTAGATTTCATTGGTTAGATTAGGTCAGATTGGATTGATTAGGTCAGATGGATTGGTTAGATTAGAATTGATTGGTTAGGTTAGATTAGAATTGATTGGATTGGTTAGGTTAGATTAGGTCAGGTTAGTTTTAATTGGTTAGGTCGGGTCAGGATTGGTTAGGTTAGATTAGGTCAGTTTTAATTGGTTAGGTTAGATTTGATTAGATAGGTCAGGTTAGGTTAAGTCAGAATTGATTGGTTAGGTTAGATTAGGTCAGTTTTAATTGGTTAGGTTAGATTGTATTAGTTAGGTCAGTTTTAATTGGTTAGATTGGTTAGGTCAGATTTGGTTAAGTTAGGTCAGGTTAGGTCAGAATTGATTGGTTAGGTTAGAATTGATTAGTTAGGTTAGATTATGTCAGTCAGGTAAGATTATGTCAGTCAGGTCAGATTATGTCAGTCAGGTCAGATTATGTCAGTCAGGTCAAGTTGGATTGGTTAGGTCAGGTCAAGTTGGATTGGTTAGGTCAGGTCAGATATTGATTGGTTAGGTTAGGTCAGGTCAGATATTAATTGGTTTGGTAAGGTTAGGTCAAGTTTGATTGGTTAGCTTAGGTCAGATTTGCTTGGTTAGGTTAGGGTAGACTGGATTGGTTAGGTCAGGTCAGATTGGGTTGCTTAGGTCAGGTCAGGTATTGATTGGTTAAGTTAGGGTAGATTGGATTGGTTAGGTCTGGTTAGATTAGATTAGGTCAGATTGGATTGATCAGGTCAAGTCAGATTGGATTGGTTAGGTTTGACTGGTTAGGTCAGATTGGATTGGCTAGATTAGATTAGGTCAGATTAGATTGGCTAGGTTAGATTAGGTCAGATTGGTTAGGTTAGGTCAGATATGATTGGTTAGGTTAGATTAGGTCAAGTGGGTTTGGTTAGGTTAGGTTTGGTTAGATTGGGTCAGATTTGATTGGTTAGGTTTGACTGGTTAGGTCAGATTGGATTGGTTAGGTTAGGTCAGATTGGATTGGTCAGGTCAAGTCAGATATGATTGGCTAGGTTAGATTAGGTCAGATATGATTGATTAGATTTGATTGGTTAGATTAGATTAGGTCAGATTGGATTGATTAGGTTAGATTATGCTTACCTTAGTGAAATTTAAAGAAATCTCAATTTACGTTCAGTCTCAAATTGGTCATATCTATTCATTAATTAATTAAAATTATTTACGCTTATACTATTTATTACATTATCCATAGTGGTTGGTATTGGTTTGTAAGCACGCAAACCAAAGAATGTTAGCCGTGTAAATGACTTGTGGGTGAATTATTTAATGAATTTGGTGAGTAAACTATACAGTGATTATTATTATTATTATTATTATTATTATTATTATTATTATTATTATTACTGGTATTATTATTATTATTATTATTATTATTATTATTATTATTATTATTATTATCTAACTGTTGGGTAGATTTAGTGAATGTGGATACTCAGCTTTTGGAAAATAATGAAGCCTTACAAGTGTGGTTGGTTGGGAAGCTAACAAACCAATACCACTGTGGAATCAACACTTGGAAAATAATGAAGCCTTACAAGTGTGGTTGGTTGGGAAGCTTACAAACCAATACCACTGTGGAATCAACCCTTGGGAAATAATGAAGCCTTACAAGTGTGGTTGGTTGGGAAGCTTACAAACCAACAGTCTCAAATTGGTCATATCCTAGAACTGAAAAATTTGTTCCTCTTAGATGTACAAGCACTTCAGGATCTTGGAACGTTTGAATCATATTACCTCTTGTTCTCCGTTCTTCTGGTTCTCCGTTCTTCTTGTTCTCCGTTCCTCTGGTTCTCCATTCTTCTTGTTCTCCGTTCTTCTGGTTCTCCGTTCCTCTTGTTCTCCGTTCCTCTGGTTCTCCGTTCCTCTTGTTCTCCGTTTTTCTGGTTCTCCGTTCTTCTGGTTCTCCATTCCTCTGGTTCTCCGTTCTTCTGGTTCTCCGTTCTTCTGGTTCTCCGTTCCTCTGGTTCTCCGTTCCTCTGGTTCTCCGTTCTTCTGGTTCTCCGTTCTTCTGGTTCTCCGTTCTTCTGGTTCTCCATTCTTCTTGTTCTCCGTTCTTCTGGTTCTCCGTTCTTCTTGTTCTCCGTTCTTCTGGTTCTCCGTTCCTCTTGTTCTCCGTTCCTCTGGTTCTCCGTTCCTCTTGTTCTCCGTTCCTCTGGTTCTCCGTTCTTCTGGTTCTCCGTTCTTCAAGCATCACGAGAGACAGCTGGGTTATTGGTCTCTCCTTGTACAAGCACTTCAGGATCTTGGAACGTTTTAATCATATTATTTCAGCTTCTGGCTATCACAGTGGTAGAGTCTGTGGCTGCAATTCTGTGGTCCAGCGTTCGATCCTTGCTCGGGACACGTTAAAAATGCCACTGATGCCAGAGGTTACCCCCCCCCCCCTGTCAGCATGGTGGGGGGGTGGGGGGGTTTGAGTGGGCTGTGTGAGGTGTTCCTACTTAACACAGACATAGCCCAAGCTGTCTGAGGTGTTCCTACTTAACACAGACATAACCAAAGCTGTCTGAGGTGTTCCTACTTAACACAGACATAGCCCAAGCTGTCTGAGGTGTTCCTACTTAACACAGACATAACCAAAGCTGTCTGAGGTGTTCCTACTTAACACAGACATAGCCCAAGCTGTCTGAGGTGTTCCTACTTAACACAGACATAACCAAAGCTGTCTGAGGTGTTCCTACTTACACAGACATAGCCAAAGCTGTCTGAGGTCTCACGTGGGTGGAGAGGTCTGTGTGCCACTCATCATACTTGTGTTGTGTGTTATAGTTGTGTTTCATATACACAGTGTGTTGCTACACTCTGTCCCATTGGCTGACCTTTAAACCTCTTGTTCTCCGTTCTTCTGGTTCTCCGTTCTTCAAGCGTCATGAGAGACAGCTGGGTTATTGGTCTCTTCTTTTATGGTTGTTGTTGTTGTTGTTGTTGAAGTTGGTCAAGGTATCTGTCCGAGCTGACCAGAGCTCCTGAGAAAGGTCACAGTATGAACCGGGATTTCCTACAGTACCCTCAGAGTGTGTATGTTGTTGTGTTGTTGGTGAGTGTGGTTGTGTGTGTGTATGTTGTGTTGTTGGTGAGTGTGGTTGTGTTGTTGTTGGTGAGTGTGTTTGTGTGTATGTTGTGTTATTGGTGAGTGTGTTTGTGTGTATGCTGTTGTGTTGTTGGTGAGTGTGTATATTGTGTTGTTGGTGAGTGTGTATATTGTGTTGTTGGTGAGTGTGTATATTGTGTTGTTGGTGAGTGTGGTTGTGTTATTGGTGAGTGTGTTGGTGTGTATTACAGTGTTCAATAATGTGTGTAATATAATGTGTTGTTGTGTTACATCCTGGACACACACACACACAAACACACATCTACAATGGTTCTATCCAGCTTCTTGTAATAATATGTCAGAAGGGCCGGGTGATGGCCACACCACACCCTGGCCAGGTGGACTCTGTGCTCACAGGGAAGGGACGATTCAGATGGCTGGATGTCAGGAGGTCATACATACATACATACATACATACAGCTGGGTGTTGTTTTTTAGTGATTGGAGTATGTATATTCAGATGGGTGTATGTCAAGAGGTCATACATACATACATACAGCTGGGTGTTGTTTTTGAGTGTTTGGATGGACTGATGAGTGATTGGAGTATGTCAGGTCATACAAACATACATACATACATACAGCTGGGTGTTGTTTTAGAGTGTATGGATGGACTGATGAGTGATTTGAGTATGTATATGTTTCGGGAGATTGGTTTGGGATGGGCAGGGCGTAAGAGATGATAGTATTAGTGTACTGGGTATGGGGTACTAGGTATTGTGTACTAGTAATCCCACTAGCTCCGTGACTAGTTCGGTGGCTATTCACTTAAGTTACTCAAGTTTCATTACGTCTCCTTTTGAAATATGGCCACCAAAGCCTAAATATAATACTGGAGGTGTGGCCTAACTAGTGATTTGTACAGGGTTGGTAACATCTCTGAGGGCCGATTCCACAGTGGTTGGTATTGGTTTGTAAGCACGCGAACGAAAGAATCTTAGCCGTGTTAATTACTTGTGGGTGAATTATTTAATGAATTTGGTGAGTAAACTATACAGTGATCATTATTATCTAACTGTTGGATAGATTTTGTGAATGTGGATACTCACCTTTTGGAAAATAATGAAGCCTTACAAGTGTGGTTGGTTGGTAAGCTAACAAACCAATACCACTGTGGAATCAACCCTCTGAGTCAAGGCAGGTCATTGTTTTCCTCAACAAGAGTCCAAGCATTAAGTTGGTACTCACTGTAGCCTTCATTACCTGTCGTGCTGGTTAGGTTAGGTTGGGTTGGGTTAGGTTAATAGTTAGGTTAGGTTTGATTGGTTAGGTTAGGTTATATGGTTAGGTTAGATTTGGTTAGGTTAGGTTGGGTTAGTTTAGGTTAGGTTAGGTTGGGTTAGTTTAGGTTAGGTTGGGTTGGGTTGGGTTAGTTTAGGTTAGGTTGGGTTGGGTTGGGTTAGGTTAGGTTAGGTTAGGTTGGGTTGGGTTGGGTTGGGTTGGGTTGGGTTGGGTTGGGTTGGGTTGGGTTAGGTTAGGTTAGGTTAATAGTTAGGTTAGGTTTGATTGGTTAGGTTATGTTAATAGGTTAGATTTGGTTAGGTTAGATTTAATTGATTGGTTAGGTTAGATTTAATTGGTTAGGTCAGATTTAATTGGGTTAGATTAGATTGGTTAGGTTAGATTAAATTTGGTTAGGTCAGATTTAATTGGTTAGGTTAGATTAGATTAAATTTGGTTAGATTAGGTCAGATTTAATTGGTTAGATTAGGTCAGATTTAATTAGTTAGATTATTTACTGTACAAAATTAAACAGTATTCAAAACCACAAGCCTTAAAAAAAAATTAACTCCAAATCTCTGAATAAAATATTACACTAATTAAAATATTTATATTATTTTCTTCAGCTTATCTTGTAAAAAAAATTGTCCAGTTTGGTTATAAAGTTTTGATTTGTGTGTGTGTGTGTGTGTGTTTGTGTGTGTGTTTGTGTAGGCTATGTGTTATGTGTGTTTGTGTGTGTGTGTGTGTTTGTGTAGGCTATGTGTTATGTGTGTGTGTATTTCGTGTATGTGTGTTTGTGTGTGTGTTTGTGTAGGCTATGTGTTATGTGTGTGTGTATGTTGTGTATGTATGTGTGTATGTGTTGTGTGTGTGTGTGTTTGTGTAGGCTGTGTTATGTGTATGTGTATTTTGTGTATGTGTGTGTCTGTGTTTGTGTAGGCTATGTGTTATGTGTGTGTGTATGTTGTGTATGTGTGTTTGTGTGTGTGTGTGTGTGTGGATGGGAGGGGGGGTGTGTATCCAGGTGTGTGTGTGTGTGTGTCGTTGGGTGTGGGGGGGAGGGGGGGTATGTATCCAGGTGTGTTTGTGTGTGTGTGTGTGGAGGGGGGGGAAGGGGGGGTATGTATCCAGGTGTGTGTGTGTGGGGGGGGGGGTTGCAGGGGGGGAGGGGGGTATGCTTGAGGTTGAAGGTTGGTGAAAGTTGTAGGAAGAAGGAATGGGAAAATATTGGCTTTGTTATTGTGTGTGTGTGTATATTTGTTTGTGTGTGTGTGTGTGTGTGTGTGTGTGTATTAATAAAAGATTGTTAGTTTGAGGTTGAAGGTTTAAGGTTGGTGAAAGTTGTAGGAAGAAGGAATGAATAGATACTGGGTTTGTTATTGTTATTGTTTGGGTTGGTGTGTGTGTTTGGTTTGTATGTGTTTGTGTGTGTGTGTGTGTGTGTATTATTAAAAGGTTGTATGTTTGAGGTTGAAGGTTGGTGAAAGTTGTAGGAAGAAGGAATGAGGAAATATTGGGTTTGTTATTGTTATTGTTTTGGTGTGTGTGTGTATATATATATATTTGTTTGTGTGTATATTTTTAAAGGTTGTGAGTTTGAGGTTGGTGAAAGTTGTAGGAAGAAGGAATGAGAAAATACTGGGTTTGTTATTGTTTGGGTGTGTGTGTGTGTGTGTGTGTATATATTTGTTTGTGTGTGTGTGTGTGTGTGTATTATTAAAGGTTGTATGTTTGAGGTTGAAGGTTGGAGGAAGAAGGAATGAGAAAATACTGAGTTTGTTATTGTTATTGTGTGTGTGTTTGTGTGTGTGTATATATATTTGTTCGTGTGTGTGTATATATATTTGTTTGTGTGTGTGTATTATTAAAAGATTGTATGTTTGAGGTTGTAGGAAGAAGGAATGAGGAAATACTGGGTTTGTTTTGTTATTGTTTTGTTTGTGTCTGTGTGTGTGTGTGTTTGTATATATATTTGTTTGTGTGTGTTTGTTTGTGTGTGTTATTAAAAGGTTGTGAGTTTGAGGTTGAAGGTTTGAGGTTGGTGAAAGTTGTAGGAAGAAGGAATGAATAGATACTGGGTTTGTTATTGTGTGTGTGTGTGTGTGTATTCGTGTGTGTATTTGTGTGTGTGTGTGTATTATTAAAAGGTTGTTAGTTTGAGGTTGAAGGTTGGTGAAAGTTGTAGGAAGAAGGAATGAATAGATACTGGGTTTATTTTGTTATTGTTTTGGTGTGTATGTGTGTATATTTGTTTGTGTGTGTGTGTGTGTGTGTGTGTGTATTTGTAAAAGGTTGTTAGTTTGAGGTTGAAGGTTGTAGGAAGAAGGAAGGAATAGATATTGGGTTTGTTATTGTTATTGTGTTTGTGTGTGTGTGTGTGTTTGTATATATTTGTTTGTGTGTGTGTGTATTATAAAAGGTTGTAAGTTTGAGGTTGGTGAAAGTTGTAGGAAGAAGGAATGAATAGATACTGGGTTTGTTTTGTTATTGTGTGTGTTTGTGTGTGTGTTTGTGTGTTTTTATTTGTTCGTGTGTGTTTGTGTGTGTGTGTTATTAAAAGGTTGTGAGTTTGAGGTTGGTGAAAGTTGTAGGAAGAAGGAATGAGTACTACTTGGTTTGTTATTGTTTGGGTTGGTGTGTGTGTGTGTGTGTGTGTGTGTGTGTGTGTATTATAAAAGGTTGTTAGCTTGAGGTTGAGGTTGAAGGTTGGTGAAAGTTGTAGGAAGAAGGAACGAGTGTAAAATTTCCGAGTAACAACAAGTGTGCAAGATTTTTAGACATAGCTTAGTTTTACCTATAGTTTTTCATGTGATTCGTTCAAGTTTAACATCAGTTGACGTCAATAAACATAAAATTTGGTTGTCATACGAAAACATTGAATAAACCTAATATTATCTATCATTTTAGAAAGTTAACAAACCACAAATATATATAATTATTAAAGAAATTTGGTTGTCATACGAAAACATTGAATGAATTTAATATTATCATTTCAGAAAGTAATTATTAAGAGGAATTTGGTTGTCATATGAAAACATTGAATAAAACTATAATTATCTATCAATTCAGAAAGTAAACAAACCATGAAAATATATAGTTAATTAGAGGTCAATGTTATTACATAGAATTTGGTTGTCATATGAAAACATTGAATAAACCTAATATTATAATTTAAGCAAGTAACTAAACCACAAAATTAATTATAAGAGGAATTTGGTTGTCATACGAAAACATTAAATAAACGTAATATTATCAAAAACACACAAATAGCCTAATATTATAGTTTTAGAAAGTTAACAAACCACAAAATTAATTATAAGTGGAATTTGGTTGTCATACGAAAACATTGAATGAATTTAATATTATTTGAGAAAGTAACTAAACCACAAAATTAATTATAAGAAGAATTTGGTTGTCATACGAAAACACAGAATAAAACTATAATTATCTATCAATTCAGAAAGTTAATAAACCACAAAATTAATTATTAGAGGAATTTGGTTGTCATACGAAAACATTGAATATACCTAATAATTATCACCTTAGATAAGATAACAAGAGTATGTCAGTCCTTAGGTTTGGTTAGGTTAGGTTAGGTTAGGTTAGGTTAGGTTAGGTTGGGTTAGGTTAGGTTAGGTTAGGTTAGGTTAGGTTAGGTTAGGTTGGGTTGGGTTGGGTTGGGTTAGGTTAGGTTGGGTTGGGTTGGGTTGGGTTGGGTTAGGTTGGGTTAGGTTAGGTTGGGTTAGGTTAGGTTGGGTTAGTTTAGGTTAGGTTAGGTTAAGTAAAAGGTTAGGTTAGGTTAGGTTAGGTTAGGTTGGGTTAGGTTAGGTTAAGTAAAAGGTTGGGTTAGGTTAGGTTAAGTAAAAGGTTAGGTTAGGTTAGGTTAAGTAAAAGGTTGGGTTAGGTTAGGTTAGGTTAGGTTAGGTTAGGTTAGGTTAAGTAAAAGGTTAGGTTAGGTTAGGTTAAGTAAAAGGTTAGGTTAGGTTAGGTTAGGTTAGGTTAAGTAAAAGGTTAGGTTAGGTTAGGTTAAGTAAAAGGTTAGGTTAGGTTAGGTTAGGTTAGGTTAAGTAAAAGGTTAGGTTAGGTTAGGTTAAGTAAAAGGTTAGGTTAGGTT
>JAWQEG010001579.1:0-20000 GCA_033782935.1 Petrolisthes cinctipes | reverse complement strand
TTACATTGAAGCGGGTCTGTCTCTGAGACATGTCTGTGTCCAGAGAGGATGGAGTGTTTTGGGGGGAATTTTTTGACATTATTGATATAATATTGTGAATGGTCTGGGGGTGAAGTTGAGGCTGAATGAAGCAAACTGGTCCTTGGCAGCAAGTTTGTTTGGATGACACTGTGTTGATGGCTGAGAATGAAAGGAATTTACAGAGAGTGGTGGACGAATTTCAGTCTGTGTGTAAACGAAGGAAATTGAAGGTGAATGTAGATAAAAGTAAAGTGATGGTATTTGAAAGAGCAGAAACTGAAGTGATTGACTTTGCTACACCTTACAGAGTGGCTGTACCAACTGGGACGAAGTGTGAGATAACTCTGAGGGGTGAGAGGATGGAGGAAGTGAAGGAGTTTAAGTACCTGGGTACAGTTATGTGTAAACATGGAAGTATGGAAGGAGAAATTAGGGAGAGAGCAGTGAAGGGTAGACAGGTCATAGGATGTGTGTGTGTGTGTGTGTGTGTGTGTGTATGAAGGGTAGACAGGTCATAGGATGTGTGTGTGTGTGTATGAAGGGTAGACAGGTCATAGGATCACTGGGGAGGATTATGAAGGGTAGAAGTGTGAGTATGGAAGTGAAAAGGGGACTACGAAATAGTATAATCCTGCCAACACTGACATATGCATTGGAGACATGGACATGGAATAGGGCGCATCAGTCTAGAATAGGTGCTGTGGAAATGAGTTACTTGAGAGGAGCATGTGGACTTACTAGGTGGGATGGAGAAAGTAATGAGTGTGTGTATGAGAGGTGTGGTATGAGTGAGAAGGCAATTGGTATTGAATGTGGAGTGGTTGAGAGAGTGAAGTGTAATACATTGAGATGGTTTGGACATGTGGAGAGAATGTAAGGCGAGGAGTTTGTAAAGAAGGTGTATGGAAGTGAAGTTGTGGCACTTGGTGTGAGAGGCAGACCACCGGTTAGATGGCAGAACAGTGTGGAAGAGTATGTAAAGGAGAGTAATGTGAGGGACAGAGTAGGGAGTAAGGAGGGAGTGTTGGAACAGAGTGGAAGAGTATGTAAAGGAGAGTAATGTGAGGGACAGAGTAGGGAGTAAGGAGGGAGTGTTGGAACAGAGTGGAAGAGTATGTAAAGGAGAGTAATGTGAGGGACAGAGTAGGGAGTGTTGGAACGGAACAGAGTGGAAGAGTATGTAAAGGAGAGTAATGTGAGGGACAGAGTAGGGTTTGAACAAGTAAGGAGGGAGTGTTGGAACAGGGACAACTGGACACACTTCTGCCGTGGCCACCCCCTTGGGGGGAGTTCCCGGAGGGAATGAGACGTCGGAGCTATAGATAGATAGAATATTGATATAATTTACAGGGGATATTTATGTATATGGAAAGTGAAAAGCAGTGATTACTCAGATAGAAACAAGAAAGCAGCTGCATAATTATGATGTGCTGTTAAGTAAATTAAAAGAAAAAGATGAATCTCTCTCGCTTTTTTTTTTTTTTTCATGCATGTGAGCATCCCAGGTAGAGTGAGAAACACAATGTTATAATGTTGTGAAGGAATAGATGTTGTTATGGTGTTGTGTGTGTGTTGTTATGGTGTTGTGTGTGTGTTGTTATGGTGTTGGCTGTGTGTTGTTATGGTGTTGACTGTGTGTGTTGTTATGGTGTTGACTGTGTGTTGTTATGGTGTTGTCTGTGTGTTGTTATGGTGTTGTCTGTGTGTGTTATGGTGTTGTGTGTGTGTTGTCATGGTGTTGACTGTGTGTTAACTAAGGTTTGGATGGAAGGTAAAACTGAATAGTGTGTGTGTGTGTATGTATGTGGGACTTTAGAGAGACAGACTAACTAACTACGTGTGTGCTTGTGTGAAAAACTTATTTACTTGTCTGTGTGTGCATGCAATAAACTATATGTACCATTTTTTATTGCACAGGTTGCAGTGAATATATCAGAAAAACTTACTTACCTGTGCATGCAATAACCAATTACCATTTTTTTCATTGCACAGGTTGCAGCGAATATATCTGAAAATGTTACTTGTCTGTGTGTCTGTGTGTGTATGCAATAAACAATATTTACCATTTTAATTATTATTGTTATTGTTTATTATCATTATGTATATTTATTATTGGTATTATTATTATTATTATTATTATTATTGTTATGATTATTATTGTTATGATTATTATTGTTATTATTATGATTATTATTATTATTATGATTATTATTATTATGATTATTATTATTATTATGATTATTATTATTATTGTTATGATTATTATTATTATTATTATGATTATTATTATTATTATTATGATTATTATTATTATTATTATGATTATTATTATTATTATTATTATTATTGTTATTATTGTTATTATTATTATTATTATTATTATTATTGTTATGATTATTATTGTTATTGTGCAATTTTTTTTCATTGCACAGGTTGCAGCGAATATTACTCAGAAAACTTACCCGCCTGTCTGTATGTATGTGTGTGCATGCAATAAACAATATAAACAATTTATTTTCGTTGCACAGGTTGCAGCGAAAAAAAAGTTACTTGTCTGTGTGTGTATGCAATAAACAATATAAACAATTTATTTTCGTTGCACAGGTTGCAGCGAAAAAAAAGTTACTTGTCTGTGTGTGTATGCAATAAACAATATAAACAATTTATTTTCGTTGCACAGGTTGCAGCGAAAAAAAAGTTACTTGTCTGTGTGTGTATGCAATAAACAATATAAACAATTTATTTTCGTTGCACAGGTTGCAGCGAAAAAAAAGTTACTTGTCTGTGTGTGTATGCAATAAACAATTTATTTTCGTTGCACAGGTTGCAGCGAAAAAAAAGTTACTTGTCTGTGTGTGTATGCAATAAACAATATAAACAATTTATTTTCGTTGCACAGGTTGCAGCGAAAAAAAAGTTACTTGTCTGTGTGTGTATGCAATAAACAATATATACAATTTATTTTTCATTGCACAGGTTGCAGCGAAAAAAGTTACTTGTCTGTGTGTGTATGCAATAAACAATTTATTTTCGTTGCACAGGTTGCAGCGAAAAAAAAGTTACTTGTCTGTGTGTATGCAATAAACAATATATACAATTTATTTTTCGTTGCACAGGTTGCAGCGAATATATTTGAAAAACTTACCTGTCTGTGTGCTTACCTGTCTGTGTGTTTACCTGTGTATGCAATAACCAATTACAATTTTTTTCGTTGCACAGGTTGCAGCGAATAAAGCAGGAGAAGCGGCAGAAGGACGCTCAACGCAAGCAGAAGGTGACGGAGAACCGGAAACATCTGGCCAATGTACGGGTGGTGCAGAAAAACCTGGTGTTTGTGGTGGGTCTGTCCACACGGTTAGCTGATGCTGAGGTTAGTTGTTTGGTTTGTTGGTTAGTTTGTTGGTTGGTTGGTTGGTTTGTTAGTTAGTTCACTACCCAATGTAAAATACAATTAATTAGTTCACTACCCATGTAAAATATAATGCTGTACACCTCGGTCTCGTATACAACATCCAATAGGTGGATAGAAGACGTCGTTCTATGTGAAATTGTTCTATGTGATACGCGTAACCTATGGGGAAAACGATAATTGGTCCATCAGTCACCAAAATTGTCCCTGAAATTAACATAAAATACTTTTCAAGGTTTTTCTTGCCTTAATCCTACAGGGATGTATGTAAAATGCATTTTACAATTCGTATTAAGGTTTTCGCAGGCGAATCATGTGACTGAGACCGTGAGACGAGTCGGCAGCATCCGTGGTGGTGGTGGTGGTAGGGGGGAGATAGCACGTGATGGTGGTGGTGGTGGTAGGGGGGGGGAGATAGCGCGTGATGGTGGTGGTGGGGGGGGGGGGGAGATAGCGCGTGATCATCGTTTGTTTTCTTTTATTAACCATACGTTGGTGTTTCCTTCTCCTTTCTCTTTCCGAGAAATAACTTCCTTCTTTATATGGAAGGATATGGCCTTCCATTTTGTAAATGCACCACCTGGCATGACTGAGCATTGAAGCTGGTGGTTAATAAACTCGTAATCACTAAAAACCACCGAGTCAAACACAAAATTTCCCTAACTTCAAGTTTATAATTTCCCTTTATGCCTCAATAATTCCCTGTTTACTCTTGAACATTGACGGTCTTTTTGGTATTTATTCTGGTAACACTTTCACTGTTTACTTTTGAACAATCTTTATATAATATCCCTGTGTGGATTTCAAAATTCCCTAAAACAGAGAAATTTCCTTGCACCTGGCAACACTGGGAAGGGGGAAGGAGCGGGAGGCGTGGTGGCAACACACACACACACACACACTGTACAGACACCAGTAATATCATTTCCTGACACGTTCATTATCATTTCACTCGTTTTATATAAGAACTCCTCGGATTTGCTTCACTTATTTTCGCCACCCGTTCTATATGGTTGCAATCGTTTTATTTTATAATTTTAAGCTAATATTTTGGTCGCTCGTTCTATACGAGAATCGTTCTATGTGAACACGTTCTATATGAGACCGAGGTGTATTTTATTATGTTTATTTTCATTCTTATTGGTTCTGTGTCGTTTGTCTGTCTTTTATTATGTTTATTTCAATCATTCATTTTTTCATATTGGTTTTGTGTTTGTGGGTTTTATATTTGTGTGTGTTTTTTTTGCTTGTTTGTCTATCTCTTATGTTTATTTCAATCATATTCATTTTTCATTCATTTTTTTTTTTTTTTTTTTTTTTTTTTTTTTGCCCGTTTTATCTGTCTCTCTTATTATGTTTCTTTCTGTTTTTTCTTTCCAATGTTTGGTTCATTTATATTTAAATACAGTATAATTTTCAAGACTACTAATGTCAATATTATTTCTATTTCAAACATTAAATTTAAGATATTTAATTACAATATATATATTTTTTCAAGACTACTAACGTCAATATTATTTCTTTTTCAAACATTAAATTTAACCCTTACGCTGCCGTATTGTTTGCATTTGCAAACTGGTATATACCGGATTATTAAATATTAAGGAATTATTACCTGAGTATAATGAAAAAATAGTGTGTTGTGTCTGTATTAGAATGCAAGAGTTTATTTGCTATAACTGTGTGGGAATAAGATTTTCATCAGGTGAAATTCAAATTTTGGGCGGGAATTGACGAACGCCTGTAGAGGCCTACTCCCTCCGACCCTCTCCCTCTCCCACAGTGATACCAGCTCAGGTTGGCTTGACGAAATTTCCCTACCATCAACTTTAGAATTTACCTTTTTGCCTCAATTATTCCCTGATTGCTCATGAACATTGACGGTCTTTTTTTTAAATTATTTTCGACTGGTAGAAATTTCCCTGTATACCATTGAACAATCTTTATATAATTTTCCTGTGAACTTCAAAATTTTATAAAACAGAGAATGTTCCCTGCACCTGGCAACACTGGCCTCCCTTGCTCGCAGCCCGCAGAGAGATGCAGCAGTATTGCCACTCGTAAATGGCTTACAGTATAATTATTATTATGTTATCAGCAATACATACATTTTGCCTATTTTCTTTTCGCTCATATGTGTATATGAATAAATATTCTTGTCCTTGAACTACTAAAACTAAGTAATGACTGATTTATTCAATACTTGGAATGCCTTTGCCACCTCAACCTCCCTCCCACTATAGCCTAATAGTTATGTTCCCACTAAATATTTGTAACTCAGAAAGCATGGCAGTGATAACCACTGCACACATAATAATAATAATAATAATAATAATAATAATAATAATAGAGGCGAGATAGATCAGAAAAGATAATGAAAGTAGAATTTCCAAGCAAACATATGTTTTGGTAAGTTGTCAAACAGCAGAAACTTATTATCTGCTGGGCAAGCTGAGATGAACTTGGCAAACAGAAAGTTATTATTATTATAAATAGGACTAGCATGAGGCCCATAGGAGCTTATGTCACTCATAGGAAAATATATTTGTGTTATAAAGAGGTGTATATATATGGCAAACGGGAAGTATTTGTAGTAGCCTAATGGAAACAGTAAAATATTACATCTATTTAGGAATATAACTAAAGACTTATCAATTGTTATTCTTAGAGGAAGAATGAAAAAAATATCACGTACCACAGGCTAGAGAGGAACTATGACAAAAACTAAAAATACATAGCCTATTAGGCCCTATAAACCATTATAGAAGCCTTGTACAAATATCCATTACTTACATAACACGAATAATAAAATAAATTTCATTGTTGTACAATTTACAATACATGCTTTACTGTACAAATCTATACAGTAATTATTATTTTGTCCTTATATCTGTCTCTGGGTGGATGGGTAAATAATAAGGCCCGAGACACACAGGTTCTTTGTAATGGTTACACAAGGATCAACACACACTTGTCACACAGTAACACCATTGTAGTGGGAACGTGAAGGTGAACAAAAGTCACAATGGTAGACAAATGATTTATTACCATACAGTTTGTCCTCTTCAGTGGTGAATAGTCAAAGGACGTGTGTGTGTGTGTGTGTGTGGTCCTTGTATGTCCATCACAAAGCGTCCGTGTGTCCTCTGGGCCTAATAGTTCAATAACACAAATTTTTCAAACATATAAATATAGCCTACTGTACACCATATAAATAATGAATGGTAAATACTAATATAAAAAGTTCCAATTATATAATATATTGACGCATTACGACGAAATAACAAAAACCACGGCCGCCGGTCGGTTATAAACCAAAACGAACTCCCAGAATACTGGCTAGTAGGCTCCAATGAATATGAGTTTACCACCTAATGTCTCATTATATACTCCAACAACTGTCCTGGCTGAGTTTTGTGTTTGGTGCCAAACCATGGTGAGTTGTCAGTAACCACCAAGTACCTAAACCAACCATTCCCACTTTTAAACAATTATTATAAGTGAAAACAGCATATGCTGTCAGTGGCACTGGGGAGTGCTCTGTTGCTAACAGCATATGCTGTCGGCGGCAGTGTAAGGGTTAAATTTAAAATATATGATTACAATAAATTTTTTCAAGACTACTACTGTCAATATTATTTCTTTTTCAGACATTAAAAAAACCGGACTACTTTGGAAAATTTGGAAAAATACATAAAGTAGTAATAAACCACAGCACCAGTTATGCTGGGTCTCAGGTAAATATATATTGTTGTTTGTTAATGTTTAGTTTGTTTAGTATGAGTAAGAGAATACTAAGTCACTCAAAAGTTTAGCGTAATATTAGTTTGATTAGTTTAATGTTAGTTTAATATTAGTTTAGTTAGTTTAATTAGTTTAATATTAGTAATAGAAAATACTAACTCACTCATTCAGAAGTTTAGTTTAATGTTAGTTTGATTAGTTTAATGTTAATTTAATTAGTTTAATTAGTTTAATATTAGTAATAGAAAATATTCACTCACTCACTCAGAAGTTTAGTTAAATATTAGTTTAATTAGTTTATTATTAGTAATGGAGAATACTCATTCATTCAAAAGTTTAGTTTAATTAGTTTAATATTAGTAATAGAGAATACTAACTCAGAAGTTTAGTTTAATATTAGTAAGAGAGAATATTCACTAACTCAAAAGTTTAGTTTAATATTAGTAAGAGAGAATATTAACTCATTTTGAAGTTTAGTTTAATTTTAGTTTAATATTAGTTAGAGAGAATACTAACTAACTCACTCAGAAGTTTAGGTTAATATTAATTTAATTAGGTTAATATTAGTTTAATTAGTTTAATATTAGTAATAGAGAATACTCACTCAGAAGTATAGTTTAATATTAGTTTAATTTGTTTAATGTTAGTTTGATTAGTTTAATGTTATTTTGATTAGTTTAATATTAGTTTAATTAGTTTAGTATTAGTAATAAAGAATACTCACTCAGAAGTTTAGTATAATATTAGTAATAGAAAACATTCACTCACTCAGAAGTTTAGTTTAATATTAGTTTAATTAGTTTAATATTAGTAATAGAGAATATTCACTCACTCACTCACTCAGAAGTACAAGATATCACATAAAACTTATTCTATTACAAAGTTTAAGACCAAACAAGATTATTATTTTTATTATAAAGTGTAAAACCATACATAATTATTATTTCTGTTTATTTACATCTCAGTAACTAAATAGTGAATTACTGTACATTGGTGATAGTTATTATTAATGTTATTATGTGTAAAGTCAAACAGAATTATTATTATTATTTCTATTTGTTCA
Organism: Petrolisthes cinctipes; assembly: GCA_033782935.1. NCBI lineage: Eukaryota > Metazoa > Arthropoda > Malacostraca > Decapoda > Porcellanidae > Petrolisthes > Petrolisthes cinctipes. The sequence continues at coordinate 11,763 of JAWQEG010001579.1, read as the reverse complement.
CATGTTAGTTAGTAAATTATGATGTGAGGTGCGTTAATATTATTATTATTATTAGTTAATATTTATGTCACCGTGACTTCTAGGGTCTGAGTGCGTGGGCCTATGTGACGTACGAGAGAGCCCCCCCCCAATTCCAGCACCCCCCTAATATTACCATCACCGTCACTTCCAGGGTCCGAGTGCGTCAGCCTATGTGACGTACCAGAGAGCAGAGGATGCCCTGAGAGCCATAACCCCCTGTCCCCATACTCCCGCAACCCCCTAACCCTTCCCCTAACCTCCTGCACCCCCCAACCCCCCCCCCCCAACATTCCCCACAAACCCCCCCCACCCAAACCCCCCCCACCCAAAACCCCCAAAACCCCCCCCACCCAAACCCCCCAAAACCACCCCCACCCAAACCCCCCAAAACCAACCCCACCCATACCCCCCAAAACCACCCCCACCTAAACCAACCCCAATCCCCTAAATATAAATTATGAAGTAAGGTGCGTTGTTCCCGCACCCCCTAAACCACACCCCCCCTACTCCTGCACCCCCCAAATCCCGCACCCCCCTAATAATAATATTACGTTAATATTAACATCACCGTGACTTCTAGGGTCCGAGTGCGTCAGCCTATGTGATGTACCAGAGAGCAGAGGATGCCCTGAGAGCCATAACACCCTGTCCCCCAAGCCTGTCCCCCCGTCCCAACCCCCAAGCCTGTCCCCCCCCCTCCCAACCCCCAAGCCTGTCCCCCCTTCTCCCAACCCCCAAACCCCCCCCCCCAAGCCTGTCCCCTGTTCCCGCACCCCCCAAACCTGTCCCCCCTACTCCCGCACCCCCCAAACCCCCTCCAAGCCTGTCCCCTGTTCCCGCACCCCCCTAACCTTCTCCCCCCCAACCCCCAAGCCTGTCCCCCAATTCCCGCACACCCTAAATATAAATTATGAAGTAAGGTGCGTTATTATTATTATTATTATTATTATTATTATTATTATTAGTTAATATTAATATCACCGTGTCTTGTAGGGTCCGAGTGCGTCAGCCTATGTGACGTACCAGAGAGCAGAGGATGCCCTGAGAGCCATACAGGCGGTGAACAACATACACGTGGACGGTCGTACACTGAAAGCTTCACTCGGCACCACAAAGTATTGCTCACACTTTATGAAAAACCAACAGTGTCCAAAACCAGACTGTATGTACCTTCATGAACTAGGTAAGTGTTTTGTTATTATGTTGTATTGTTATTATTATGTTTATTGTTATTATTATTATTATTATTATTTTTTTTTTTTTTTTTTTTTTTTATTATTATTATTATTATTATTGTTGTTGTTGTTATTATTATTATTTTTATTATTATGTTTATTATTATTTTTATTTTTATTATTATTTTTATTATTATTGTTATTATTATTAGTGTTATTATTATTATTATTATTATTATTATTATTTTTGTTATTATTATTTTTGTTATTATTATTATTATTATTATTGTTATTACTATTTTTATTTTTATTGTTATTATCTTCATGAACTAGGTAAGTATAATATTGCTCACACTTTATGAAAAACCAACAGTGTCCAAAACCAGACTGTATGTACCTTCATGAACTAGGTATGTATGTTATTATTATTATTGTTATTATTATTTTTTTTTTTTTTTTTTTTTTTTTTTTTTTTGTCGTTAGTATTATTATTGTTATTATTATTATTGTTATTATTATTATTATTATTATTATTATTGTTATTTTTAGTATTATTTTTAGTATTATTTTTAGTATTATTTTTATTATTATTATTATTATTATTATCTTCATGAACTAGGTAAGTATGTTATTATTATTATTATGTTTATTATAATTTTTTTTTTTTTTTTAATTATTATTATTCGTATTTATTATTATTATTATTATTATTATTATTGTTGTTATTATTGTTATCATTGTTAATATCTTCATGAACTAGGTAAGTATATTATTATATTTATATTGTATTATTATTATTAGTATTATTATTATTATTATTAGTAGTAGTAGTAGTAGTATTTTTGTTATTAGTATTATTATTATTTTTATTGTTATTACCTTCATGAACTAGGTAAGTATTATTATTATACTTATATTGTTGTATATTATGTTTATTATTATTAGTAGTATTATTATTGTTATTTTTGTTATTATTTTTATTCGTATTAGTATTATTAGTAGTTGTATTGTTATTATCTTCATGAACTGGGTAAGTATAATATTAAATTTATGTTGTTGTATATTATGGTTATTATTATTATTAGTAGTAGTAGTAGTAGTATGAATAGGATTATTATTATTATTATTATTATTATTATTATTATTATTATTATTATTATTATTATCTTCTTGAACTAGGTAAGTATAATGTTAAACTTATATTTTATTATTATTATTAGTATTATTGTTAGTATTATTATTGTTAGTATTATTATTGTTATTATTAGTAGTAGTAGTAGTATGAATAGGATTATCATTATTATTGTTATTATATTTATTTATACGTTATTATTATTATTATTATTATTATTCTTATGATTATTATTATTAGTTGTAGTATTATTATTGTTAGTATTATTATTATTGTTATTAGAAGTATTAGTATTATCAGTATTATTATTATTTGTAGTAGTAGTATCAGTATTATTATTAGGGCCCGGATAGTTATGCTCTAAAAAAACATGAAATATGCATGCAAATATGCACTAAAAACTGGACAAATATGCACTAAAAATTGGACAGATATGCACTAAAAATTGGACAGATATGCACTAAAAATTGGACAAATATGCACTAAAAATTGACAAATATGCACTAAAAACTGGACAAATATGCACTAAAAATTGACAAATATGCATTGGTTGACTTTAGATAGTACACCAACATTCAGCTCGCTCTGTTTCATCTCCTAATACACCAAAAACAAGGTTCACAATACACCGTTGCTTCACATCAGTAGTTTCATTGAGTGACACCCATATTTTCTTTCCACAAGCCTTTCTCCTTATTATTTCCATTGTGTCCTTGAACAATTGTGAAACATAGTTCTTACGTAATGTTTATTCTTCACGCACCTTTTTTCCAGTATACTGTTCTAGGAAAGACTTTAGGCACTTGTTATTCAGTTTATGCAATGGAATATCTGCTGAAACAAATGCCTTGCACAAATCTGTGTTGAACTGGGAACGATGAGGTCCTGACTTACTGGAACATACAAGTAGTAGTTGTTACTCCTTCTGTGCACTATTGGACTTAACAGCTTCGAGTTGGATGTGCTGGGATGTTTTAAGGTGTTGTTGGACTTGAAATTTCTTGCTGGCTGTGACTGGTGCTTCACAATATTTACAAAACAGTACACTTCCATCAGTAGTAAATGCACCAAATTCCATCACATATGATCTCAACACTTCATTTTGGTTTCTTTGTACTTTGGGCATTTTCACGAGCAGCTGAAGAGAGTAAACTCCACACAGCAGCACTGCTCCTGACTGGCTGCTGCACCAACAACAGTCAGGGGGGGGGGGGAGGGGGGGTAACCCAGAAATACCAAGGACCAGAAACGACAGATTAAAGAGACGTGACCTCACCTCATTTCACCAAACCACACCTCACCTCACCTCACCTCCCAGTACCACTTGTGTTCAGATGAATATTTTACCAAAATATGCATTTATATGCAGTTATCTAGGAAATATGCACTTATCATAGAAATCACGCAAAATATGCATTTGCATATGAAATATGCAAATGCATAACTATCCGGGCCCTAATTATTATTATTATTATTATTAGTAGTAGTAGTAGTAGTAGTAGTAGTAGTAATAATAATAGTAATAGTATACCTTCAATCATAATAGTACACAAATCATCAATGTACACAAGATATTTATTTATATTGGCAACACTTTTTTTTGCAGGTGATGAATCGGCAAGTTTTACTAAAGAAGAAATGCAACAAGGAAAACATCAAGAATTTGAAAAGAAACTCCAAGATCAATATTTAGGAAATCCTGTCTGCGATAAAAATATGTAAGTAGAATTAATTAGATATGTAAGTAAGTAAAATAAATATTAATATGTAAGTAAAATAAATTAGATATATATGTAGGTAAATATGTAAGTAAAATTCAGATTAATATTAATGTTAGTAAATTAAAGATATATATGTAAGTAAAATTCAGATTAATATGTAGGTAAATATGTAAGTATAATTCAGATTAATATGTAAGTAAAATTCAGATAAATATGTAGGTAAATATGTAAGTAAAATTCAAATTAATATTTATGTAAGTATAATTAATATTAATATGTAGGTAAAATAAATATTAATATGTAAGTACAATTCAGATTAATATGTAAGTAAAATTCAGAGAATATCATTATTATTATTATTATTATTACAAATCAAAGAAGCTTATAATAACATTGCATAACGGAAAATATTAAGAATATAATTAATATTATTATTATTATTATTATTATTATTATTATTATTGTTATTGTTATTATTGTTATTGTTGTTATTATTATTATTATTATTATTATTATTTATTTTTTCTATATTTAACCATTTGTATCGACAGAAGTACGAATCCGACAACACAACCAGGCACCACACCACCCACAAACAACAACAACAACACATGCGTCGGCGGCGGGGGCGGCAGCGTCGTCGTCGGTATACCCAACAACAACAACAACAACAACAAGAGAGGCACAGGCAAGGAAAACAACAGCACACCCAAGAACCACCTCCTCCTCCAGGAAGCGGCCGCCCCCGGGGTGAACACAGCGGCGGTGGCGGTGGTGGAGGCCTGGCCATCACTTAATGCTGCCGCCAGTACCAACACCACCAGTACCAACACCAGTACCAATAAAGAAGGAAAGAAAAGCAAGACTAATAAATCTGACAGAAATAATACCTCAACCAGAAATACACCTACTGAAGAACATATTAATAATAATAATAATAATATCACAAAAAGGTGAGGAATATATACTTGTTAATATTAATAAATAATGATAATAATATTAGTAGAGTAATAATAATAAGGATACTGAAGAACATATTAATAATAATAATAATAATATAACAAAAAGGTAAGTTGTTGTTGTTGTTGTTACTGTACACTAGTTATTATTTACTTGGCCAAGTAAATCCCCGTCCACACTGAGTCACACGTTATGCAATGCGTTGATTCAACATGTTGAAAATTCAAATTCTCAACGTGTTGAGGGGATTCCCACCCTTTGTCTATTTCACGTTGTGCAACACTACTTGCCAGTGGTGGTTGGGAGTGGAGGGTAAACAGACACACACATACACAGGTATTTATGTATGCACACACATACAATAATACACACACACAATAATAATACACACATACACAATAATACTCACACGAACTAGAGTCTAACCACGTGTACACACACACACAATAATACACATACACACACACACTGGGTGGTGAGGCTCACTGTATGGACACCACCCTCAATTTTCAACACATCCACCTGCATCACAATGCACAACATGTGGCTCAGTGTGGACAGACAACACAGGTATTTATTTATTTATTTATTCCTTGTTTATCTATGGGACTAATTCTGATATTCCCATCCATTTTACAGAGGCAGCAAAGAGAGAGACCGAGGCGTCAACAACGGCACATCAAGCACCAACGGCACAAACGGTCTGGGTGTTGACGTGGTGGTCGGCGGAAGTGGTGGCAGTGGAGGCGGAGGTAGCAGCAGCGGTGACAGTCCTGCCGCCGCGTCCTCCTCCTCCTCACCTCCGTCATCCGGCCACCAGAGTTGTACCTCCTCCGCCTCCACCACTCCACCACCGACATTTGAGCACCACAACCACAACCTTCTCCACCACCACCACCACCACAACACACACGGTCTTCTGCTCCACCAGGGATCCTCACCGACGCCCCCCTCCGCACCCCTGGCCCCGTCGTCCCCGGTCCCCCTCGACTCGTCCCCACTCCAGACGCCCCCCTCCTCCCTCTCCTCTTCCTCCGAGCCCTCCTCATCACTCCCCCCGCCCCAGCAGTTTGCCTCGCGTTCCGCCGTCGCTGCTGCTAAACTCTTCTCCGACAATAGCAACAGTTTCTTCTCCTCCGGCCCCTCCCTCCCTCTGCAGCGCTCCTCTCCACCACCACCACTCCCTCCACCAGCCTCGTCAGCCTCACCACACCACCACCACCATCACCACCAACATAACAACAGTCACCACCACCACCACCATCACACACAGGACACAACTACAGGTAATATTATTTATACTTTAACCTTCTCACATTGGTATCCCTGTGTATGTATGTATGTATGTATGTATGTTGTGGACGCACCTGTTATCAAAAACCTTCATTCGAGGTGTCGTTTTGTATCGCACAGAAGGTGTAACCATAGTTTTTTTGTTTGGGTGTGCATCTGATAATATTAATGACAACAAAAAACATAGAATTCGTAAAATATATTGTTGTTTTTTTAATTATTTTCAGACTGGAGCAGAATTCCTGAAATGTGTTTTTGTGTTTCATTTTAACAGAATTCCTGAAATGTTTTTGTATTTTGTTTTAACAGAATTCCTGAAATGTTTTTGTATTTTGTTTTAACAGAATTCTTGAAATGTGTTTGTATTTTTATTTTAACAGTTCCTGAAATGTGTGTTTGTGTTTCATTTTAATAGAATTCCTGAAATGTGTTTTTGTGTTTCATTTTAACAGAATTCCTGAAATGTGTTTTTGTATTTCATTTTAACAGAGTTCCTGAAATGTGTTTGTATTTTGTTTTAACAGAATTCCTGATATGTGTTTTTGTATTTCGTTTTAACAGAATTCCTAAAATGTATTTGTATTTTTTTGTTTTTCAGACTGGAGCAGCAAGCCAGAAGTGTTTGACATGGACAGTGTATTCCCATCATCATCAACATCATCACAAACACACAACACCAACACACACACACACACCAACAACACATGGAACTGTATATTTGACTTTGAGAAGAGTGAGGATCTTCCCAACACCAGCCACAACCTTGTAGATGACGAACTCGGCTTTGACCCCTTCGAGGAGACTAACAAGGCCCTGGCAGAGGATATAAAGATTGAACAGAAACAGCAGCAGTTACGACGACACCAGATGACCCAACAACAACAACAACAACACCAACACCATCAACAACAACAACAGCAGCAACACCACCATCACAGCACTCAGTTACAACCACAACAACAACACCACCTCCACCATCAACACCACCAACAACAACAACAACAACAACAACAACAGCAGCTACAACAACAACAACAACAACACCACCAACATCAACAACACCAACAGCAGCAATTAAGAGCAGGCCTCAAATCACTACTAGACTACACCAACGCGACCTCATCAACACCAACACCATCAACACCAAGCATCAACAACAACACCAATAACAACATCAACAACAATAACCTGAGCAGCCAATCGCGTGTCCGTCTACCCCCACCAGGTTTTAACGGTCTAAGCGGCGGGTTTAATTCCTTCTCAACACTGCCACCTAGACCAAACCAACAACCCGAACACAGTAAACTCCTCCCTCCGTTCATGGGTGCTCTGGGGTCTGGCATGGGTACCGGGCCCTCAGTACCACCCCCCATCAACGGCATGGTGGGTAGTAGCGGCCTGGGGGTGCCACCGGGGCTCGGGGCGGCCATGTTAGGGGGCGGGAACACCGGGGCAAACCTCGCCAACGCACTACCACCACACCTCCTTGCAACATCTTCCCTACTGGGTATGGATACATCTTCCCTCAATGCCTCTCAACAACAACAACAACCACAACCCCAAACAACAACAACTCTCCACGCCCCACCAGGCCTCGGAGGGATACCCAAAGGTCCGGACGCCTTCCTCCTGAAAGACTTCGAGAACGGACTACGCTCCATCCTCCCCTCCATGAGTTCGGTGACCACAATGAACACACTCAACACCGTCAACACACTCAACTCTCTGGCCGCCGCTGCCACCACACCCACATCACAGAATAACACACTCACTAACTTTATTAATATGGCACATCAACAACAACAACAACAACAACAGCATCCATCGCAACAGTCTCTCTTACATCAACTTACAATGAGTTCTCTAGCTAATTCACACAAAGGTACGTGGGGTTTTTGTGTTTTTTTGTTTTTGTGTGTGTGTATGTGTGTTTGTCTGTGTTTGTAATTGTGTGTGTTTTGTCTGTGTGTGTTGTCTTTTTGTTTGTGTATGTGTTTGTTTGTTTGTGTGTTTTGGTCTGTGTGTGTTTGTGTTTGTGTGTATGTATTTTTTTGTTTGTGTATGTATTTTTTTGTTTGTGTGTGTGTTTTTGTGTGTGTTGTCATTTTGTTTGTTTGTGTGTGTTTTGTGTGTGTGTTTGTTGAAACCTTAAAGGGCATAATATAATTTTAATAAGATTGGAGTGCCTTGATTCCTCCAAAGTATGCCAAGAAACAAACACACACACACACACACACATGAAGAAAGAAAAATAATTATACTATCCTGTTTTTGCCTGAAATAATTAGAAGGAATCATTTCTTACTCCGGATTTACCACCCAAAATAATGTACAGTTGGGGACACATGAATGGGTGGTACAGCCCAAGTGAAAGATGGTCAATTTCTGCCAATATCAAGTTCCTTATTAGTGCCAAATAGGAGACATCAGAGTTAGGTTAGGTTAGGTTAGGTTGGTTAGGTTAGGTTAGGTTGGGATGGGATGGGATGGTTAGGTTAGGTTAGGTTGGTAAATAGGTTAGGTTAGGTTGGGTTAGGTTAGGTTGGGTTGGGTTGGTAAATAAGAGGGGCAGAAGTCAGTATTGAGGATGGTAATAATAAAAAGCAACTACCTCATAATAGACACTGGTTAGGTTAGGTTAGGTTGGGATGGTATGGTTAGGTTGGGTTAGGTTAGTATGGTTAGGTTGGGTTAGGTTAGGTTGGTAAATAGGAGGGACAGAAGTCAGTATTGAGGATGGTAATAAAAAGCAACTACCTCATAATAGACACTGGTTAGGTTAGGTTAGGTTGGTTAGGTTAGGTTAGGTTAGGTTAGGTTAGGTTAGGTTAGGTTGGTTAGGTTAGGTTAGGTTAGGTTGGTTAGGTTAGGTTAGGTTAGGTTGGTTAGGTTAGGTTGGGTTGGGTTGGTTAGGTTAGGTTAGGTTAGGTTATGTTGGTAAATAGAAGGGGCAGAAGTCAGTATTGAGGATGGTAATAATAAGAACCAACTACCTCATAATAGACACTGGTTAGGTTAGGTTAGGTTAGGTTAGGTTAGGTTAGGTTAGGTTAGGTTAGGTTAGGTTAGGTTAGTATTTTTCACCTGGGCTGTACCACCCATTCATGTGTCCAACTGTACCCACTTAAGCACCCTGTGATTGTGCATAAAATTGGAGACTTCTGATTCCTCCTGACCATGCCACGAAACAAGCTCCTTCCCTATAGGTGGCAATATTTGAAGGACTAATTTTTCTCCAACTTTCCATTATATTTTTCACTCACTGGTCTAGAGAGATATTTCATTCTTTTTATACACACTCAAATATATTACTTTTTCTTTGTCTTAGGTAAAATACACACCTTTTATCTATTTCCATTATATTTTTCACTCACTGGTCTAGAGAGATATTTCTTTCTTTTTATACACACTCAAATATATTACTTTTTCTTTGTCTTAGGTAAAATACACATCTTTTATCTACTTCCATTTATATTTTTCCCTCACTGGCCTTGAGAGATATATTTTTTTTCTTTTTCTAATTATTTCCCCCAGTATCCCTACTTGACGAAAAACTGTCCTTTTTATTTTTTATAGATGTATATTATCCACTTCTTTCCCTTCCCTTCCTCTCTCCTTCCTTCCCTTCCTACCTTCCTCTCTCTTTCTCCCTTCCTCTCTCTTTCTCCCTTCCTCTCTCTTTCTCCCTTCCTCTCTCTTTCTCCCTTCCTCTCTCTTTCTCCCTTCCTCTCTCTTTCTCCCTTCCTCTCTCCCTCCCTTCCTCTCTCCCTCCTTCCTTTCCTTCCTACCCTCCTCTCTCTTCCTCCCTTCCTCCTACCCTCCCTCCTCTCAAAACACACACACACTCCCAAAATACACACACACCTGCTTTCCAAATAACCAAACTATCTCCATATTCCAGGTTGGACTAACAACAACAGCACACCAGACCTTACAGTATTAGACCCAGCCAGAATGTGTGTGTGTGAGAGAGAGAGGGTATGTGTGTGTGTGAGAGAGAGAGAGAATGTGCGTGCGCTTGTGTGAGAGAGAGAGAGAGTGTGTGTGTGTGAGAGAGAGAGAGAGTGTGTGTGTGTGAGTGAGAGAGAGAGAGTATATGTGTGTGTGAGAGAGAGAGAGAGAGAGAAAGTATAAATTATTAATAACCAATCTATCTTAACATTCCAGGTTGGACTAACAACAACAGCACACCAGACCTTACAGTATTAGACCCAGCCAGAATGTGTGTGTGAGAGAGAGAGAGAGAGAGAGAGAGTATATGTGCGTGCGCGTGTGAGAGAGAGATTATAACCAAACCATCTCAATATTCCAGGTTGGACTAACAATAACAGCACACCAGACCTTACAGTATTGGACCCAGCCATCGTCTCCTCAGGCCAACTCACAGACTCACGTTCAGACTCACCACCACACTGGATGAAGAGCATGGAGCAACAACTTAACGAAGGACCCTTACCACTGTGGAGTAACCTGATTCCTTATACCACAACTACAACCAACAACAACAACAACAACAACAACAACAACCATCATCATCAACAACAACAACAACAACTCACCTCTGCCGCCGCCTCCTCCTCCTCCTCGACCGGCGGACATCACCAACATCAACAACAACAACATCATCATCATCTGACACCTATGCCCCCACCGCCCCCAACCCCATCGTCGGCTGGCATCGGGCACACCACCACCACCACCCACACCACCACCACGCGGGTCCCACGGCTCCCACACAGCGCTCCGTGGCCCCCATGTGGCCCCCGACCTCACCCCACCAGGATTCAATTCCATCTCCCCCCTACACCACCCCAAACAACATGAACCACACAAAATCGAAAGTAAGTGTACGATATCTATCTATCTATAGCTCTGACGCCTCCAAGGGGGTGGCCACGGCAGAAGTGTGTCCAGTTGTCCCTGTTCCAACACTCCCTCCTTACTCCCTACTCTGTCCCTCACATTACTCTCCTTTACATACTCTTACACTCTGTTCCAACACTCCCTACTCTGTCCCTCACATTACTCTCCTTTACATACTCTTCCACTCTGTTCAACACTCCTCCTTACTCCCTACTCTACCCCTCACATTACTCTCCTTTACATACTCTTCCACTCTGTTCCAACACTCCCTCCTTACTCCCTACTCTGTCCCTCACATTACTCTCCTTTACATACTTTTCCACTCTGTTCCAACACTCCCTACTCTGCCCCTCACATTACTCTCCTTTACATACTCTTCCACACTGTTCCAACACTCCCTACTCTGCCCCTCACATTACTCTCCTTTACATACTCTTCCACACTGTTCTGCCATCTAACCGGTGGTCTGCCTCTCACACCAGGTGCCACAACTTCACTTCCATACACCTTCTTTACAAACTCCACACCTTGCATTCTCTCTACATGTCCAAACCATCTCAGTGTATTACACTTCACACAGGTCTGTATAAGAAGAAAA
>JAWQEG010001578.1:0-184373 GCA_033782935.1 Petrolisthes cinctipes | reverse complement strand
ATAGATAAGTTGCAGGAAATTTTATCTATAATGTAATATAATGATTAAACAAGAGAGCATTATGGTCAACTAATGGTGTGTGCTATACAGTAGGGTAAAGAGGAACCCCCATGAAGGTAAAGATACTCCCTTCCCCAACTGTACTAATAGAGGATCTGTTTGTGATATAGTTTGGAGGAATCAGACACTTTTCAATTCACAAGAGTTAATTAAGGTGGTAATTTATTGTGAACTAATTGGATTCTAGGTAGCCCTCCAAACAATCCTACAATATAAGATTATTTACATGTATATAGAGAAGTACATTAGTATTTTCCTGGCATAGTGTGGAGGCATCAGTAGCACTTCACTACACCCAAAAAGAATATAAATACTTCCTTTTAACCGGGGTTCATGTAACGGCGAGCTGTGCGTCTTTATAGTGTGAAATTATCCTCCTCTCACCTTCCTTTTGGTAAAGTGTTAATAACAAAATTGAAGTCGGTGTATAATTGTCTACAGTAATGTTGCAAGTCACTAATGTCGCTAATGTGAACAGCTGCTGGTGATTAGCATAATGTCTGATACTCAACTCCTACATTCTTTACTTCTTGAACCATAATCACGGTAACTAACACCGATTTCCCTCCTCCTCCGTCCGTCTTTCATCCTCCTTCCTTGGGTCAGCATTGCTTCGTTTAGATTCGAGGGTGCTCTCCCAAAAAAATCCAGAAACAAGTTGAAGTCGCAGGTATCCCTAGACTGACTTAGAGGACAGAGAACAATGTGTGGTGTAATTCATGTTTCGATGTGACAATATATAGGTGAACTGATATAGGAAAGAGGAAGGGAGAGTAAACTAGTAGACGAAACAAGACAGAAGAGGAAGAAGGAGAGGTAATGAGAGATAAAGATGTTATATGGAAGCGATGGGAGGAAGGGGATATACTCGTAGTTGAGTGGAAAAGAAGGAAGTAGAGAGAATAAGGAAAGGTAATGTAGTAACGTGAAAGGTAAGAGAAGCGGAGGAGGAAAGGAAGGGGAAGTAGGTACAGTAAATGGATGAGAAGGGGAAGGAGGGAGAAAAGGGAAGGCAGGGACGTGAATAAAAAGGGAAAGTAAGGAAGAATGAAAAACAAATGTGTGTATGAGAAGGGGCAGAAGGGAGGAAATGGAAGGCAGTGACGTGAAAGGGAAGGCAAGGGGAGGGAAGGAGGGAAAGCAGATGAGTGAATGAAATGAAAAGAAAAAGGAGGAAGGAGAGGAAATAGAAGTCAGGGAGGCGAAAGGGAAGGGACAGGATGGGGGAAGAGGAAGTAGGTAAGTGGATGAGAAGGGGAAGGAGGGAGAAAAGAGAAAAGGTAGATGAATGAAAAAGAGGAATGAGGGAGAAGGGGAAAGGGAAGTGACAGGAAGGTGGAAGGTGAAGTAGATGAGTGAACAAGAATAGAAAAGGAGGAAATTAAAAGAGAACGGAAAGGAAAAGGAAGATTATGAATTAGTGAATGAATAAGAATGGGAAGGAGGAAGGAAAGGGAAAGGAAAAGGAGGAAGGTGAAGTAGATGAGTGAACGAGAAGGAAAATGAGGGACGAAAGGGAAAGGAAAGGAAAGGAAGGGAGAAAGGTAATGTAGTGAATGAAAGAGAAGGAAAATGAGGGACGAAAGGGAAAGGAAAGTGAGAAAGGTGAAGTAGTGAATGAATGAGAAGGGGAAAGATAGAGGAAAGGGAAAGGGGAAGGTACAGGAAGGAAAATATTGTAGACGAGTGAAGGAAAAGGGTAAAGAAGGAGGGAGGGAGGGAGGGAGGGAGAGCTGATGATACGGTCGACCCCAACAGAGTTCAGGAGAGAAAGCCAAAAACTGCTGAGGAAATATTTACTCTGGACCAACAAGTCAGGATGGAAGGAAGGGAACACTCTTGAGACCTTGGTTGCTCAGATCACCCGCGCTCACATTCCAATTTGCGCGCTTTTTTTTTTTTTTTTTCTGACTGAGATCGAATGTGGAATATTCAGAGATTTTTAAGCTATAGGTTGTAAGTTCGCGTTGTTTTACATTTTATTGATATATATTTTGGGGGGTGGGGGGGGGGGAAAGAGATGGGATATGAGAAATTAAATTGATGGTTCCATGACATACAACAGACTAACACAACCGGTATGACTATTATCACACACACACACACACACACACCGAAATCCTGACGACCGTAGGGAAATAAAAGACTGTATAAAAAAAAAAAAAATAGTCGGCATCCGTACTGTAGCTTCCTAACTCACAAATTTGACCGATGTATTGAGGAAACAAGACGAAATTTACTGGAAGAAGGAAAGAGGTTGTACGTGTTATTACCAGTTTGGTTCGTCTATCTCCGCTAAGCATCGTTCAAACGTGGTAACCTCATTCATTCCAAGGTCAGTGGTAGTAAGACATTGACCTTGATTGATTCATTCATTCTCCTGCGAGCCATATTAAGTATGAAGGTGTGGCTGAAGTTTGGAATCATCGGACATCCCAGTGAACCAATTACAACGCTTATCTTGTCTCATTATCAGACTCTCATACTTGCTGCAACTCGTTTAAGGACTGGAGGCTTCTAATTTCTCCTGATTATGCCACGAATCAAGCTCCTTCCATATAGGTTGTGTTTCGTGACAATATTTGAAGGACTCACTAACCTTCAATTTTCTAACTACATCACATGGTTCCTTAATACTTCATCATGGTATTCGTAGCAGACCTGGATACTTATCATGGCTCGTGACAATACTGTACATACAATCGAGGACAAATGCTTCTTATTCTCGTCTGGGACTAACTTCAGTAAAAAGACTATTGTTTTATCTTGTATAAATCTTAGTATATATTGTAGGTAGACATAATTTATAACCACGTTATGTTCGTACACATGCAAGTACACCTAGCAGTTAATACAACATACACATAAAAAAATATGAAGAATAACTCATACACAAAAGAAAATGCAGATCCATACAAACAACAACACACCGTTATACACACATATCTCACGCCTAGAAGGACAACGTGAAAATATTGCCGACTATACATACACCAGGACATACACATACTCATTTTTACCTTCGCGAGCTTGCGGAATTTTTATCCTTGTTTGTTGGTCTGTTTGACTGGTTGGGTACCAAGGTTAAAAAAAAAACAAAAAAAAACACACACACACAGATAAATTTTGTCCAAACTACACAGGACAATTGGGTATTATGACTCAAAAAAAGATACTCAATTTTCATGGATTCAATTCTAAAAGCAAGCAAGGTTAGGAACGGTTTCTTTTAATCTTATCGATAATAATGTGAGTTGCTCTGACCGTAGACTATATTTCGCGTTTGCAAAAAGTTTTACACACCAATGAGTGCCCGTCTATAGTGTATTTCCTCAGTCATCTGGTCAAATTATGGTTTCACTCATCCTACAAGTTATATTCAGTGCATTAACGACATCAGCTATTCAGAACAAAACACATTTGACTCGAGAATGGAAATAAGACGATGAAGGAATAAAGTTTTGACCAATTTCACTCTTTCTCCTCTCAGTCCCTCTCCCTCCTCCTCCTCCTCCGTCGCCTCTCTGCCTCTCCCCTTTCCCCACACTTCATTCCTTTTTCTAGCTTCTTTTTCTTCTCCCCTCACTCTCCGTTCCTCTTTCATCTGCCTCCCCTCTATCTCCTTCTTTTTATTTCTTATTGTCTCAATCTCTCACTTTCTTTATTTAATAACTATTAAAAACTTTCTGAGCCTTTCCTTCTTTTTCTAATAATTTCTCACACTACTATGATTTCTCTCTTTCCTTTTCTATCTCTATTTTCTTAACCTGCCAACAGCTTCCCTCATATAGAAACAAGTAAGTTACCTTACTGTATGACTCACAGCACGGCTTTAGTCCAATATGACCTGCGCCGCAAATTTGCTTCACTCTCTTTTCTATCACCATTACACTTGACATTGCCCTTTTTAACTCACTCTAAATGTATGATTACTCCCCTTAGAAGAGCATGCAATGCACACCAATCTCTCTTATATTTTCTTCCTTTCGGAAAGCATTTGGTAGAGTACATACTTCATCAAAGACTGAGGGGAAAAGCCTGTGCACTGGAAGTAAGATCTCGAAGACTTCCAGCTAATTTATAAGGTCACTGATATTTATATTTCACATTAACGATAAGGATAATGGCACTGTCAGTCATTGCAATATTTGTTGATGGCACAAATTCGGGTGTAATGCCCTAATCACTATATAAAGATCATGAAGAACTGTATAAGGGAGTGGTCTAAACGGTGGCAAATGCCATCCAACCTAGAAAATGCAAAGTGGTACACATTGGTCCAGCAACTCAAAGAGTCTAATACTCTATGTTAGGAAATGCAGTCCACAGTAGCCTTCTGACCCAGAGAAAGACCTCAGTGTACTGATCAACACTGACGTGAGGTTCTCCAAACACTGCTTTGATGTGCAGAAAAAATAGCTATACCATGGTTCAAAGAGACAAATTGGGATAAAAAACAGAGAGAGGGTACTCACTTTATGCAATTTTCTGGTTGGGCTACATCTGGAACAGGCTATGTAGTTCTGGTCGCCGACCCTGGAGAAAGATATAGTGAGGTTTGAAAGAGTTGAGGCACAGGCTACCAAAGTGATCCTATCCATCAGGTACATGGGATAACAGAGAAAGTTGAAGGTACTAGGCGTCTTTTCGTTAGAATATAGACAGTGACACACTTGCGTGGGTGGAAGGTTGACATGAAGCGTCTCCTTCACAATATATTGAGTAACACTTTACATACAAAATCTGCGATATTGGACTCCGTTACCACAAGTACAGGAGTTTCCAGTTCCTTGACTGAGCACTCCAGAGGTCGGAGTTAAACAAAGTTTTGTTGGACCAAACTTAGTGGTAGAGTAAATGTTTCCTCCTTTCCTATACAATATGTCCTTCATCGGACTCTTTTCCTTTGGGCTGGGTGGATTTCCGTTTTAGGTGAGACATGGGTGGGGGAGTCTTCATCTCTGCTATACTTTTCTCTTATTAATAGAATACCTACATTTCATTCATGGTACCTCCTTGGTATGGATCGTAAGACCCTTTTGGTTCCAACTCTCTCTCTCTCTCTCTCTCTCTCTCTCTCTCTCTCTCTCTCTCTCTCTCTCTCTCTCTCTCTCTCTCTCTCTCTCTCTCTCTCCCTACACCGTAAAAGTCTCGCTCTCCCTCCAGTACAACACACACACACACACACACACACCGGATTGTGTACTGATATCGCTGAACAACCAACCATCATCATTACTACTAATCCGACTTTCTCTCTCTCTCCAGGGATATAGATAAATGAGTATATACTGAGAGAGAGAGAGAGAGAGAGAGAGAGAGAGAGAGAGAGAGAGAGAGAGAGAGAGAGAGAGAGAGAGAGAGAGAGCCACTGATTAATCTTTTAATTCGCAGAACTTGGCAAATAAGCTCGCTGTTGGTGGTGTCCGTGTCTTGTTTTTCATTTCCTGATACATACACTTTTTTTTTACGTAGAGTCTCTCCTTCCCTGAAAAAATACAAAGCCAGTACGGTACATTTTAACGTCTGTAATTTTTGTGTTTGCTAAATCGTGTGGCGAGTTTTGTTTTTAATTACTTTCCTTGACGAACAATTTTTTTTGTCTTTTAAGCGTTGGTGGGTTTGATATTTTCCCACAATATTTCTATTATTTAGGATACTAAAGAGTGAAAGCTTGGATTTGGTTAGGGTAAATTTGGTTGGTAGTTACTATACAGCTTTTAAGCCCAAATCATCAGAAGTGTAAATTTAGATCCAAGTGATTCCTCCATAATATCCTCAAACGAAGGTTGTGTTTCGTGGTGCAGTTGGGTGGAATCTAGACCTTTTAAATCCCAAAAACACTAGTTAGAACACGACCAGTTACTGAGATATATTTTAATTCCTCAGTGTCTATAGTAGGACTCTGGAATGATAAAATCGCACGAAGTTAATGAGAACAAAATAAATAACGACACTGGCACTCAACTGGTTAAACCAAGTATAATTTTCTTGGAGTATTGAGTATAGAGCTGGTGAAGAGTGCTGGAGAAAATTGGAGGAGCTGGCGCAAGATAGAAGGTGGTGGCGTGAATTCATTGAGGCCTTATGCATCCCCCTGGGTGTTACAGGAGTTGATTGATTGATTGATTGATTGATAGAGTATTAGTTTCTTGCAGTATATATAGCCATAGTTTCTGCAGTCATACTTAGCCAAAGCGTCCTGCAGTATTTAGCAACATAGTTTACAGCATTATTAGACACAGTTCCTTGCAATTTATAGCCTCGTTTTTCTGTAGCATATAGCCAGATATTATTGCAGTATGTAGCCACAGATCCTTGCAAGATTCAGCCACAACTTCTTGTAATATTATAGCCAAGTTTCTGCAGAACATAGTTTCAAATTCTTGCTGTACATGGCCACAGTTTCTTGCACTACATTCTCTAGCAACTGTTTCCCATCAAGCTCTTTGTTTACACTCCACGACAGCACGCAACGAAACAGTCCGTGTGATGCTATGAACTCTTCCAAAATGTTAGGTCAACAACGTGTCAAAAAAAATCGTACAAAACAAAGGACAAACGTGGAGGGCTGCAAAGGGACCGTATATACACAGACCTTGTAACACTTTCCTCCGTCCTCTGGTCATCAAACTACTGTATCCATATGTCTCCCTTCCTCCCCTCGTTCCTACAACCTGTTTTTTATTTTGGTACCTGCATGTATCCGACCAGAAAAATGAAAATGAGGGACAGATTGATTTGAGGACGAAAAAAAAATGAAGGACACGTAAATCTGAGGACGAAAAAAGGTGATACAGGGAAAGGAAAATGAAGGACAGATAGATTTGAGGACAAAAAAATATGATTCAGAGAAAGGAAAATGAAGGACAGATTGATTTGAGGACGAAAGAAGATGATACAGAGGAAAGAAAATGAAGGATAGATAACAACTGAATTCTGTGTTCGAGTGATAGATTCTTATACCTACTCTAGATCACTCGTTCAGCTTAAAGAGAGAGAGAGAGAGAGAGAGAGAGAGAGAGAGAGAGAGAGAGAGAGAGAGAGAGAGAGAGAGAGAGAGAGAGAGAGAGAGAGAGAGAGAGAGAGAGAGAGAGAGAGAGAGAGAGAAACAAAAAATACTCGAAAAATTCCTCTGAAACACGAGAACCATACAATTGCACAATGATGGAGGAGTTTCCGTTTAGTTAAGCCTTTTTTTTCTTGCTTTCTTTTTTGGAGAGCTTCCGATTGCCACAGTTTTTTTTTTTGTTTTTTTTTAAGGCGAGTTTCCAATAAGCATGTTCATTCCTTTTGAGAATTTGGTATTATGTGAAAAGTGAACCAAAATAAACTTCTACTTCCATAAAGACTACAATAATATACAACATGAATGAAGGTGGATGTTACGAGTATTATTATATTAGTGTAGGCATTTTACACTAACCAAAGAAACGAGTAAAGTCACAAAAAGGCGTTCGTTGTATATTACCATCATGTAAAAATCGTCTGGCATTAGTTCAAGCATATAATAATCTTTGACTTTTTCTGTAGTTTATGGGTTAATTAATTACCTATATATATTTAAACTTTGGGCAGTTAGTCCTACTTTGCTCCAACACCGAAATGATCTTAGAAAATTTATTATATAACTTCACATATACCACTGGCACTATAATGATTAAGTAATATCCCTGTTCTATAGATAAATAAATCCTTAAATAGATAAATAAATCCTTAGTAGTTGTAGTTGTGTAATATATCGTCTTGAATCAGTCAAATTACAGTTCATCATAATATAGACACTAGAATTCAAAGGGTTAAGACAGACAATCATTACAAAAGGCTAAAAAAAGGAATACAGGAATTTTCAGCAAGCCTCCACCTCCCTCCGATCCACATTGCACTCAGGAGCCACAAACGATAAAGCTACGTAAACAAAACAAAAAATGAGGAATAAGGGAATTTTCTACAACCCTCCACTTCCCTCCCTCATCAGCCACAAACAAAAATGTGTGTGTGTGTGTGTGTGTGTGTGTGTGTGTGTGTGTGTGTGGTCCATATGTATTTTTTGCTACCTCCACCTGCATCTGATTCTCATTGCACTCATCAGCCACAAACAAGGTGTGTGTGGTCTGTAATGTATTCACCTCACGCTGCGAAACATCACCAGCAACAAATGAAAGTCGATAACAACAGAGTATTTTTTTTTTTTTTTTGGGGGGGGTTGGGTTTCGGGTAATGTTCCAATCATACAGTGTGTGTGTGTGTGTGTGTGTGTGTGTGTGTGTGTGTTAAAACGAAATGTACTCTATCTATGCAGGTACAGTCTGCAGTAAATGTGTGCAATGCGAAAGGTGTGTGTGTGTGTGTGTGTGTGTTAAAGAGAAATACACTCTACCTTTGCAAGTATAATGTGCAGTACATGTGTGCCATACGAAAGGTGTCTGTGTGTGTGTGTGTGTGTGTCCATTTTTTGCACCACTACCCTCGTCCCTCATCTCGTCGCTCCAGTTCCCATTAACACTGTACCACTCAGGGGGCCATGTTCTCAATATGTGCACAGTCAGTCAGTCAGTCACCTCGTTCACTAAGGTACAGTCTCGTCCAATAGTCCTGGGTGCAACACCTTCCAAGGAAACGGAGCTTGAATAATGATGTGGGACCTACAACTATTGGTTTCTGTAAGACTGGTTCATCAGATTCACTCAAATGGTTTACTTTCATTCATCTGATGCATGGCTTTTGATCATGGCTGTATTCTACGTTGGTGGCGAGTGAAATGGATTGATGAGGAAGGAACAACACAAGACTAGGCCTAAAAGACCCTGTAGTGCTTGGAAGGAGGAGTTAGGGTGGAGGAGATGCAAGCAATAGAAGGAACTAATTTGAAGAGGAAGATTGAAGAAGTGACTGACAGTCGTTGTTTCTGCTTGCTTTAAAAAATGATCGTCAAGAGATATAATCGTCTTAATCGTAACAAAAGTTAAATTATTACACTGCCGTTTTGATAGTGTCAGTATGTATAGTATTCCTAGATCCTCGGGACAAGCACTACAAATCAACAAACACGACCATGCACCGGTTGAAGTGACTGGGATCGGGTCTGTGGTATTCCCAGTAATCAGGTCCGCCATTCCAAAGCATTGACCAAATTGATTGTAATATTTATGGGTGTGACTGTTATACCCTGGTTTGACTTACAGGAATCTGGGCCCTTAATCCTTCTCTCTTTACCTTGTGTTCTGTCCTCCCTCCCTCTCCCTTTCTTTCTTCCTGATTTCCATTCTTGCTTTCCGTTGTTCCTTCCCTCCTTTCTCCCTTTCCCTCACACCTTTCTTCCTTCCTTTCATCCTTCTTTCCTTCCTTAATATTTTCTTTCCATCCTCCCTAACTTTCTTCCTTCCTCCTTTTCGTCCTATCTTTCTTTCCTTTCTCCCTTTTCTCTTTACTTCCATTCTCACCTTTCTTCCTTCGTTCATTTCCTCCCTTTCTTCCTACTTTTTCCTTCCTTTCATCCTTTCAACCCCCTCCCACACGTCCCTTCCCTCCCCGCCATTTCTGCTCTTCATTAGTTTTCTGTTTGTTCTTCTCATCCGCCTCAGTCGTTTCAATTCTCAACAATAACACACACACACACACACACACACACACACACACACAGGCAATGATGACATGCACGCTTTATTTTCATTTTTTGTCGTTCCATTTTTTGCGTCCATTCTTTTCCCCGTCCAGTCCCTCTCTCAATATGCATTCTTATTTTTCAGAGCCATTTATTTCCGCCTCTTTTGGGGAAACGACTGCCTGTCTGTCTGTCTGTCTCACACACACACACAGAGAGAGAGAGAGAGAGAGAGAGAGAGAGAGAGAGAGAGAGAGAGAGAGGCTTGGGGCACATTCAGTTTCCCTCCACTGCACTGGATTTCATGGCTGCTGTGTTTTCGTTTGGTGACTCCCTAGGCACTCACATATGAACCACCACATTTTGCACACAGTTCAGTATTCACTCCCGTCCCACAGTTCAACATTCACTCCCTTCACAGCAACTCACACATTTTACACACAGTTCAATATTCACTCCCGTCACAGCAACTCGCATCAGAGTCCAGCATCCACACTCACCATAGTGGCCACCACGCTCATAACTCAATTAATTATTTTTTTATTTATACTGTATATATATGGAAATACATAAAGTTAATGCACATAGTATATAGAGGGAATAACGTATAGGCAATACATAAACTGTTTCACCAGTACAGTTGCAACAACAACATGTTATTGTTGAGTTTCCTGTACATCCCAGGAAAATTGGAATTTGCACTGTAGACTCCTCCGACGCAGTACCATACTCAGTGACCACTACCCGCTAGCCTACTTCATTACCAGTACCACTCCCAACACCGACTTAAAACACTGGTAACCCCTAATGAACACTTAGCTAATGTGTAAGTATGTGTAAGTATGAGCCTCCTTGATGGGGGCGGGGGGGATTTTGTGGCGGTTGGCCCCTATAGCTTCCTTCCTTGGCAGCCCTGGGGGGTGGTCCCACGACGTAGACGCCGCTACTCCAGGACCGATACACTAGTAATGAAGTTTATTGAACCCTTTTATTAAGTGTTCTTCAAAAAAGAAATATTCATTGTGACAATCAAAAGCCTTGCATAGCATTATTACAAACCAATAAGCGCTTACAAAGACACTGCTTAGCCGGAAGTCATCTGTTTGAAAAATTATCTTTATTTGGGTTGGGAATCCGTCTAACTGTGAATCGTCCATTTGGGAAATCGTATAAATGAGAATCGTCTATTGAAAAAATCGTATTAACTGGGAGTCGTCCATTTGGAAATACCTGGGTATGAGAGGGTTGGAGGAAAGGCCAATACAGGGCCCATAATTTCTTCACTGCCCATGGCCCACGACACCCTTAATAAGCCGGCACACACACACACACACACACATTATTCCGGTACAGTAATAATTGCATGTATGTACGTTGCAAAAAAATTCTGCTGCACAAATTTTTTTCCCCTGTTTGTAGGCGAGGAGTGAGTGTAATCTGAGTATCATCCCTCGTTTAATGGGGGGACGGACCTCTTTTCCGAAAATTGGAGGACTACTGATTTCTCCAAAGTATGCCAGGAAACAAATCACATCAAAAACAGGGTATCTGTTTCGTGACATAGTTTGGAGGAATCAGTATCCCACCAATTCACCCACAAAGTTTCTCCCCTTTATCACACGATTGATAAGGTTTGAGATTCTATTGATGCCCCTGTGGCTATACTGATTCCATCTCTACAACACATCACCTCACAAGTCACAACGGTACTCAAGAGGGCCGTTTGTTGTGGTCCAGTGGTCTACGTAGCCCCTAACACAATGCAATAAGACACATCCTATTTCTCGTACACTGAGGTATAGTCTGTTCTCTGGTACAATTTGGATGAATCAGTAGCCCTCCTATTTGCCCCCCAAAAAATAATGATACACACAAGTTTTGCTTCTTTGACTTTGCTTGGAGGAATCAGCAACATACTATTTGCTAGCTAATTCTACGGCGCCATAACACAACCGGTAACTACAAATTATATTGTATCTTAGTACCAGTCGCAGTCAATAATTGATCTTACCCAGCCTTGTGAAACTAAACCAAGCCTGGACGGGATAATGGAGGTAACTATCACGGCTTTTAAAACCTCATCTCATATTCATTACATCGGTTCGAAATCCGACGAGTTTGGAAAAAAAATATTGCCCACACTTGTATAACAGAAGAGGATATAGTTGAGTGATAAAATGAAAGATAAATTTGTGTACAGACAGATAAATAGACACAAAGAGAGAGAAAAACAAAAATGTTGCAAATCAATACCGTACCAGCTCTAGTAGTATGCCACCTGCTGCAATCACCATTTGGTTGTCACTCATTATTACCACATCTGCTGACAGAACTCCACTGAGGGAGGCCACCCAACATTACGCACTGAAATTGTAATAATATATGTTTGTAAATACCGTATGAAGTAAAATGGACTGAATAGTTGACAATATATATATTATACGAAAACTCCGTCTGAACTAAAAGAAATTAAGAATAAAACAGGTTCTGTCCACTTCATTGCATTCTTATCGGTAATGTTACGTATACGTTCTGAGGCTAACTCTCGTGTCACCCTTTCTTTGAACCCTAAATGTCTTTCGGGCACAAGTGAGGTTACTAATAATATTTCAACAAGTTTAATCTCGATGGACACTTAAATAAGGTCCCTAAAGTAGCCACGATCCAAGTTAGGTTGGTTCGTCTGGTGACAAGAAATCATTACCTCCCTCTCTAAATAGTCATAGTCTAAAATTTATAATGACATTATATACCTGCAGAAAAAAATCAACATAAAATAGCAGCTCTCGTAAATAACTACAAAGACAAAAGTGTATAGTACACTAGGATGCAAAGATAACAAAATGACAACATTAATGAAAATGACGGTAAAGCTTAAAAACAGCCACAGAAATGGAAAATACAATTTGTTCCAATTTTTTTTCCTATATTCCATCATATCTTGTGTTTATAAGTTGAAATATAAGGGCGACATTGCATTTTGACCATGATTGATCTCCCCCCCCCCCCCAAGAGGATGGATTGAGGGGTAAAACAAGGAAATAACACATTAAATAATCAATAGTTATGTTCTAGAGTTAACCTGACCTAACCTAACCTAACCTAATCGGGACCAGGGCAGGCAGACTACCGGGACTTAACCTGGGCAAATATAGAGGGGGTAGGGGTATCACACCTGGTCAAATGAATCATCACACTGGGAAATTACTTCGAAAACAAAAAATAACCACCAACCAAAATATGAAGGAAATTGGTATGTAACTTTCTTTTCAGTGGCTCTTTTTAACAGTATTGCCATAATGACAAACAAACAGTCCATAATATTGTGCCAAATTCATAATTAATTAATGTCACAACTATACTGTAACCAAAGCTGTAACTCCAAACCACGATAATCATGACGGGATTACGGGCCGTATTCAAGAACATTCATGGTGTATACGATGGCGTGGTACCGATACGATGACTCCATAGACAAACAACAGAACCATCGTACCGGTACCACACCATCGTCAACACCATAAATTTTCTTGGCTTCTTGCATACTACCTTACAACCCAAATGCCATGGATTGTCTCGTAAGCATTATTCTGTACCAGGTAATAGTATTGGTCTTATTTTTCAAAAGATTTATGTGTACCTACCCGGAGAAAACTATATATTATAAAGGAGTAAGATGGAGGGCTATATCACACAAAATATAGAGTTTAGTTGAGGTCTGGGAAGTTTGACGTCCCTTGAACCCTTCTCTCGTTCCCCTGAATCCCCTTTGACTCCCACTCTGCGCCTGCGTATCCCAGTGCATAGTTTGGCGCCAAATTCGAATCCCCTAATGCATAATAATAATAATAATAATATAATGTGGTAGAAATATATATTTTTATACTAGTCTTCATAGGTTATGTACAATATCTCTATGCGACTACTGTACCAGCAGGTCACTACCCTCAGTCACAAAGATTTGCACGTGTCAATTAAAATTAAGTCAAAATAGTATGACCACAGATAGCCTACAGTACACAGTAATTAACACCATCGAATGAAACGGCCTCGAAAATTGATGTAAACCCATACCTGCTGGTCTCTGTAATATTGGTTCATAAGATTCATTCCAGAGCGGCTCACATTCATTCACCTGATGCAAGACTTTTAACAGTAACTGTACACGGGAGAGCAATATAGGTCGTTACATGTGCCTAACACATACTCAGGGTAACTAAATTAAACAATTTGCAGTACAGTATCCTGACAAGCAGCCCAATAATGTGCCACGAGAGAAATAATTCTATAAATCCATAAATAATTGTTAAACATTTTTTTATAAAGAGAAAACACCGTGTGAAACTCATTACATTTTATATAAATTTACTTTTCATGCTTCTGTAGGCTCCGCTACCTTGTTACCGGAGTATTCATATGAATTTCTGCCCTCCGGATATCCCAGTTTCCTACAACAAAGTGTACTAATGACCTTGATTGGTATTAAAAAAATACACACATTCAACTATTTAATATTTATTGTTTTAATGACAAATAATCAACAGGAATGTCTGAACACAATGATTGGCATACCAATTTACTATCATTATATATAAATACTCTATGATACACAGACTGCTTACCATTGCTAAATTTCTGAAGCCAGGGTTATCTGAACTTTACATGATAAATATATGGTAATGATACATTAAAGTAGCTATATTCTTTCCTTTATAATTTCTTAAGACTTGCTATGGCTTTCCTTATTCTGTTTATTCTGCTACCCGTGAAGCCTTATCAAAGCAAAATATTTGGGCTTAACCATATTCCTACATTACTATTTAGCGGGAACTAAATTCTCTCAGTTTAGGATAGTTCGGCTGTACAAATAACATTTGCAACATCTCCAAGGGGAGTTGCTACTAACCTGGTACATTACTGTTACACATGTACTGTACTATTGCGGATAGTAATTTCTTTCCACTTAGGGGTGACTCACAGTTACCTGACCATTGTTTTCATGTACTCTATGATATTAATGCTTTGAACTGTGTGTGGCTGTTTACTGAAAATTAGAAGCTGCTTCTAAATTTATGTATAAGACAACTATACAGCTTATTGTTAGAGAAAAGCAGTCAAATGTTTACTAAAGTCACCTGTATGTGCAAAGAAATTATTGTCCACAATAGCACATTAGGTTTACTGCTCTTTTTGTTGGCTAAAGTTGAAGGACTGTGACCACCCTAAAGTTGAGTTAGCCTCGTAATGTGAGGTTACAGTTGAAATTTCCACACACACTGTTCAACTGCTGAATTTTAACTTACACACACATACTGTACACTCCATGAATGAACTAAGTATGAGGCCAACAAATTAACATAACTACATGTACTTGTTACTGCCCAACAGCACAGCATTTCGCTGGTCTCTATATAAGGCATATCAATATGGACGAGACCGTGAAAAATTAAGGATGTAATTATCTAATGAAGCACACAGTTTCAAGATGTGTGTAAAAAGATTATTTTATAATATGACAGGAATAGATACATGAAAACTGTACAACAATAATAAGGGCTAAATTTCTGTTTTAAAAGAACAGAACACTGAATGTTCTGACAAAACAAGTTCTACAGGAATAGGATTTTGTTGGCAAACCGAAGGCATAAAAAAGCCCCTGTGGTTTGGAGGAATCGACAGCCTCCAGTTCATCAAATGAATCCTACCCTCATATAATTTCATACAACATTCTTGTGATCATACAGTACTACACTTTATTTGACCAAGGCAGCATAACAAACTCAATCTTTACAATAGTTTATTATTAGCTGATGGTAAATGTCCACTGCTAATATCATAAAGGCTAAATATTATTGGTTGACACTTAACACAGAGATTACCAGCCCTGCATCATCTTATCAGCATGAATTAGTGACTTCTTCAGCCACAAGTTATGCTGCTTACCCCTTGACCTCTTTCGCCCATGTGGCTTCGCTTCCCTGAGGCTGACCCCACATACAAGGCTACCATCCAAACAGATTCTACCAAATAAATACCACATAAAGAGGATCCTTGACTAACTCTGTTATGTTACTGTTACTTCATTCAAAATGTTACTTCATACTGCTTAACTGAAACAAGCAATAGTGACACTTTGTTCACAAAAGGTACTCTTTACGTGGTCTTTATTTCACACAATGAGAAGGAACCTACATCATCAGCTGTGGACCTTTACCGTGAGCCAGAAGGTACCAAACTATAATTACAAATGAAGAACACCCACTTGTTTTCTACTGAGCCTTGAACACCAGATCTATCCTAAGAAGCCTCCACTTGAAGTCTCATACACTGCATTGATGACAACACAAGTTTATGGTATACTTGTTCAATACAGTCTGGCATAATAACCAATACTGTCATAAATAACAACTAGCAACTCAGTGTTCATGAAGTAGCCAGTCATTAAATTTGACACTGGTTTCACCTATAGGACATATTTTAGACCCAAAAATGCTGATACTATTATGAGTGAATGTACACAAGCTCCAGAAAGTACAGGTTCATGCTCTATAAAAAATATTTCATTGTAAGACCAGCGACAATACCAATTGGGATGTGTCAATTGTTTTAGCTGCATGTTAACAGCCTTGTAATCCTGGTGAGTTGTCAATGTTGATAATACGGATGATGGGGTGGAGGGTTGTGAAGACAAGTTAAGCACATCTTTTTAGTAGTTGATCACACCCTGCACCAATATGTTCTGCAGCTAGCATATAGTCTCCCCAGGAAGTGATGGCGCTATTCAAATTGTTTTGCTACCTTGCATATTTTTCCTATGTTTGCCATCCTATAATATGTCTTAGGGTCAAAGCTGCTCTGTCTGGATTCTGGGGAGTTCTGCAATCCTCTGACAACAATGTTGACCAGAGGATTGAGTAATATATAACAAGTAATACCTTTGTGAACCTTGATGGACTGGTTCGAGCGTTTCCCCCTGTCCTTGGGTCTAACAAAGGCGTAATTCATCCTCTAACTTTTCTCGGGATATTAATGGGGCCTTCTGTTATGGGCAAAATTTGCTAGGAAACAAACTAGTACCTCAGTACATGGGTACAAGATCTGTTCCGTAGCAGAGCCCCACAATAGAAGACCCCATTAAAGAAAATCATCTAAAACAGACAGAAGGATGTAGAAAATTTTAGTCTGACCAGTGGATGTGTTCCTGTAATTAAGCCTGTAAAGGAAAATATATTCAGGAGAAAGTTGCTTAAGCTTTAACGGGTGGGTTCTGCTTGACCTGGAGGATGATGGAGCGCATTCGTGATATATCCCGCGAGGACTTGGAGGTCTTGGGGTTGAAGTTGCAGAGCTTGGCAATGCGCTCCCACTCTGTCCCGGGCTCCATCTTGCACGTGTCAGCCACCAGTTCCTTCTCGGCTGACCTGCAAGAGACAACAGACAATAAGGATACCACAGAATAATAATAATTACAATAATAATAATAATCATAATAGTAAAATGATGATAATAATAAACTTCAGACAGCACAGGACAATAACATGGAAGGAAAGTGGAAAGCAGAATGAATGTTTAGGTACGGCACTGCTTGTACTGTCTCATTAACTTTTGCACAATGGCCGACAAATTAGTTTCCTTGACCATTTCCACACTATTCTTCTGCAGAACACAAATACTCATTATGTCCCATGGTTAAAAATTATTTAATTCAATTATAAAACACTGGCTTAAATCAGAGATATACTGGTAAACATGGTACTTATACTATTGCCAGATAAATCATATGGTCACTAAAGGCTATCATCCAATAGTTAACATCACAGTTCCTGGCAGATGAACCCATTAACACTAAATCACAATAAAAAGACAATGTAAAAACAATAAAGGAAACAAAAAGAGAGAAGAAAAGAGTAACAAAACATGATATTTTAGAATGGAGACTAATGCACAATAGAGAAATTTACAATCAAGACATTGCTGCTATATATTATAAAATGTTGGGAAGCAGAATATGTGAAACTTGGGAGGCAGATTATGTGAAATTTGGAGGCAGATTATGTGAAATTTGGAGGCAGATTATGTGAAACTTGGAGGAAGATTATGAGACATTGGGAGGCAGATTAAGAGACTTTGGGAGGCAGATGATGTAAGAGTGGGGAGCAGATTATGTGATATTAGGGATGCAGGATCACACACACACATTCCCTGAACAATCATGAAGAATGCAGACCATCCGATAGCTACTTGTTTATTGTATAATGTTTATTTCATGAACTCATCTATCTCCATCTGCAATGTAAGGGTAGCTACAAGAACTTTACTCGTAACTACAAAAATCTCTTCCATGCATACTGTGAAGAAGGAAAACAATATACATACAGTAACTTAATATAATTATAAACATTGCACTGCTTATAATTACATACTATACACTGTCTTTCTGTCTCTCTGTACAGTTGTACTCATAAAACTTTTTCTTTTTCCAAGTAACAGTTTGTAAACCTGTTCCATATGTTGTCTCACAACCCAGGAATAGTTGTAATGCCTGTTCCACTAAAATACATCAATCAATATTGGAGTACTGAAGGGAAATATTAATGTAATATCACTGCTACAGTTAGTTTGGCCTTGCTTTTCCAGGCCCACCCCATTAATGACATCAGGTGGGGAAGTCAGGAGGGTTGCCGTATAAGGATTCACACCAACTTTTTGAACCAACTGTGAGGTTGAATGTAGAAGGACGTTTGCAGAAAATATCAGACAGTTCAGTATCAGAGACCAGTTCCTGAATTTGACATTTGTAGTTTGCCTCATACAGCTTTAAGAACTCCAAAATCTCAGAAATAAAGAAAGTTTTCTCTATCTATTGGAAGACATACTGCACTCACAAAACTCCCACAGGGACTCTCCACATGAATAAGACTGAAAACCAGACTGCTACTAATACACCAGAAGAGGCTAGTAATATACTGCGATGCATAAACAAATAAAACCCAAGTCAGAGCTCCCTATGGAGTACTAGACAAACACACTTTCTCTGAGGGCCTATTCATTTAGTTCAACAAGCCATTTTAGCACAATGGTCACATGCATTTCAGATTACGTTTAGATCAAAGAAGACTCAGATCCAAGCTCCCTCTTTGGTACTATACAAATATGCCCGTTATATGGGCCGATTAGCTAGCATATACTGCATAGAAAAAGACAAAGTTGTGAATGTAATGTATTGTATTATGAAGTCCGTGTGTTTTCATATGCACGTAAGTGTGTTCTTTCGTGTGTATAATTTATTGGAGTGTTACTTCACTTATCATATTTCTATTAATGAAGATCTATCTACACTTCTACAATGATCTACTATTTAAGGTTTGAAACAATCATGTTTCTAATGTACAGCATTTTCATATTAACCCTTTCAGTATCGGGGGTGTTCTGGAAAATCCAACCACTCATTACCTACTGTAATGACGCATATTGAGTCAGGAAAAATCCAATAGCTCGATACCCGAGGACGCATATTGCGTCCAACTCAATCGTCATTGTTTTATCAAATTCAGAAAGAATGAACATTCCTCTACAAAAAAAAAAAAAGCGAAATGCATGAATAAATAAGGTCGAGAGAGTAAATTGAATACAACTATGTTTTTCCAGAAATGAGTGAGGGAAAGCAGATTGGGAGAAATGAGAGATCCCTGCTCACACAGCATGCTAACAGTTGTGGCCGCGATATGTGTCATCAGGCACTGAAAGGGTTAATTCAATCTTCAGTAAGTATAATGACCCGATAACCAGATTTATCCATTAACCAGACATGGCCATCCCAGGACTTTTCTAGATACTGTAAGAGATGTTTTACTGTAGCAACTACTCTGCACAAGTCAGTTATGAAGGATTGAGAAGCCTCTAATATGCTAGCAGACTCTTATATCATCTAAATCATATCTCACAACCAAATGATCCAGTAGGAACTTTGCAAGGCAGCATATGATACTTAACAAAATACTGGGTCACATTTCCAAATATTAACCCATATGATGAATAAAGCCTTACAGTAACCAGAGACTGGAGGAAAATATGCTCATGTGATACACACTTTAGTCATCTACAACTACTTTACCAAGACTATACATGCAACACTTACTTGGATGCCTCCCTTGTAGCATGAAAGGTCACAATTACACTTTAAGCATTCACTGTCCAATATGTTTATATTATTGCAATAGGTATTCAAGGTTTTTTATGAAGTCCAGTACTAGATAGCCACTTCATAGTGTTTCCTTGTGAAGCTTGGAGGGTTAGTATTATTTAAATGCACTTTACTATTGAACCAAAACTAGCATTTATAATTAAAACTCCTTCCTTTCATGGAAATTAGTTAAAAAAAATTCTTTACACTGTATCCCACATCACTAAGGAAGCTATATATTCCTGTACTGTACTATGTATACAGTACTAATTAATTGATATAAAACATTTCTTCAATCAATAAAAACTACTCTCAGGAATACTTTCTAACAATGAGATTGCCTAATTTATAACTACCTGTGTGGTGGCATTGGGAGGCATCATTGTGTGGACAAGTGATGGTGCTAAGAAAATATGACAAGATGGTACAGATGCCCACAGTTCTGGCACATGAACATTTTCCCTCCCTTAGACTTGCAATTATTGGTTTGTGCCTTTCTTGCCTGAGACTCTTAAAAGCACTAAGTATAGGCATCCAAACAAACCAAGTTCCACATTATTAGGAGAATGCGAGTTGACAAAGATGGCTGTACCATTCAGAAATATGGGCAGCTGTACAGAATCCAGCAGTTTCACTTTACACACATTTAATGTTAGAAATGAGACAGTGAGCAGCTACTGAAACACACCGACTTGGTTAGCAAAGTACTATGAACTAGTTATAATGTTAGGTAACCAAGTCAAACCTCTTCTGGAACAAAGTGAAACAACTGGGAATAATACCACATATCACAATGCTTGTCACACCACACTTGACACACATCAGTGCTACTTACACTTGCCATTTCCTTTTACATCTGAAAATCAGTGCTTTTAAACCTACATTTTATGGATATGTTCATCAAAATGACTTGGAGAGTGGGGGACTTTACATGAGCAGAGATGATGCATGCCCATTTGTTATATTACTTCCCATTGTCAGTTAGCATAAAAATAGCTGGAGATCCCTTACACATTCAAAGTCATGCATAGAGCATACTCCTTCTTTTCTCTTGTGTTTCACTGCTGTCATTATGAAAGAAAAACTTCTGTTTCATATTATCTAAATCCCAGTGGAATGTACTTCTGTTTTAATTTATCTATGTCCTTAAAGAAAGTTTTCAAGTTTAGAAAAGAAAAGTCCCTCATTTCATAGCTTTACATTATGAACTTAGTAGTCAATAAATAAGCATTCTTATCCATTTAAAATACTGTAATCCCATCTTTATTGGAAGATATTACATGTACTGAGAAGTAAAGATATCAAGGAGAGGTTCTTGCAAACAATATTCCTGATATAAACAATGCACACATGGTTCAGTCATGGTGCAGGCAAGAGAACGTTAACATTTAAGGGACCATAATGTTGCCAGCGCATTGGATGCTATTTGTCCATTTAAACTATGCCACAAAACAGATTTCCTGACTACTGGTACTTCCCATGGCATAGTTTCAATGAATCAGTAGTCTCAGTATTGTTGACACAGTCACCTTAATTTAAGCATGATAATTGTATGGAATGTTCCATGCAAACAAGAATTTCCAAGCCACTGGCCACTTTACACTCACTGAAGTATTCAAAAGGAGTTAATTAATAGGTTTCAGCTCATTTATATTTCACATATAAAAAGACTTGAATTATATTTACAGTATTTGGCATATCAATAATTGGCACAATCATTTTTAAACATAACAAACTGAGGTACACTCTGTAATTCCATTCCACAATTAAAGTCATCCAGTGGTTGATAGTACTGATACCTCAAGATGTTCCTGACCCCCTACGAACTATTCTGACAACACATAGCAGACTTCAGAACTTTGGCTGTTTACATTTTTACAAATATATAAAGTTGCTGATTAATACTTGAACAATGGCTATCAATTTATTAACTTTTCCTTGGATAATAGTAACACCAAATTATATTACTAATCACATGGAGTTCCTCTAATATCCACAGAGCAACATTATTTCACTTCATCCATTTACAACAGCTGATGATGCATGGACAACATTAGACTACTTCCAATTTGATAGGGAGAAATCCTTCATCCAAGGATTAAAAATGTTTAGCTTCATTTAAAAAAACAAACACACTATCACAGCATCACTCCCACATACTGTGAAAAGGTAGTACTGTACAAGGGAAAGTAAATACATTTTTGAGGCACCTATATCATTAGCCAAAGATTTAATCAAATGTTGAGATCAACACATTCGGGTAATATGCAATATGCACACAAACAAATTTCAGAAAAATCCTCTTTTGTTCAGACCTAAGTTCCTGGTTAGATTTCTTTTGTCTCCCACATAATTTATGGAGTATCAGGTCAGCTCCAGCTACACAATACAAATTCATGAGAATAATCACCTACACCAGATGTAGCTCAACCCAAGAACACCTGTATTCACATCTCAAAATTTGCATAAAAGTACAGAACTTACTTGGGGGATTGAGTACATTGATCCCACTGCACACTCTTTGTACATTGCAGTGAGGTAGCAGCCCATGTAGCAAGAAAATTATTCTGAGTAGCTTATAATACATCCAATTCCATGACTGAGGGCTCCCAGGAAGGGGCAAGATATCAACACAATGGATGGATGGATACAACTGTGTACCAATGATGGCTATCGAGTGGTAAGACAGCTGCTTAGAAGTGAACACTGGAACACATGGTGCTTTACGAAGAGTGAAGTGTGTAGCTCAGGGATAAAATCAACAAGCACAGTAACAACTGTGAAACAGCCCATAAGAACCCCTCCCCTGGGTAGATCTCAAATAGCTTGGCAAGGCATATGCCAAATAACAAGTGATACACGTGTCAAACAAAATGGTAATATATTAAGCCAATACTGACATACCTGTTGGCTTGCCGTGTCTTAGCCACCTGTTCCTCGTGCTGCTTGTACCAGTCCTCCAGTTCCTTCTTGGCTCGCTCCATCAAGCTGTCTTTATTCAGCTCCTCAGCCTCATCTGATGGCAAAATAATTGGTTGCTAGCAACAATTGTATGAGACTTGAAAGGACAGCCCATGTTGGTAAAAGTTTACCTGTTGTATGAAGGTGTAGCTTTCATGGGGAGGCCACACTGCCTTACTGCAATTCACAAATATTCTTACATCCCATTTGACACCCACATGTTTAACTGACCAGGTCTTTAAAGCCTGGTTTCATTGTAACAATTAGGTAGATTCTCACTCTCCGGAAGATCAAAAAATGTGTGTAGCACAGAAGGATGGGTGGTATGAGTTGAAACCATGTGAGGGGGGCTGAGTCAAAAGTGTCTTAGAAATATAATTTACTGGAACAAGTGAGAAAATTACCAGTAGTTTAAGCCCCTGCAATGAGAACCTGCAAGGTTTTTGGTGCCAATCATTATGAGATTAAAACAAACCTGACCATAACATTAAAGAATATGAGAAAGACCCCTCATTGCAAATACTGTAGATTCCTTTTAGGTATGTACTGCATTTGCCTGCTCATGTAGTCTCACTTTCCACTCCTTGTAATGCACTTTATCAATAAAATAAAATAGCTTCTCTCAAGAACCTACCCTTCTCTTCAAGGCGCACTCGCTGCTGCTCCCGCCACAGCTTGATCTTCTCAGGCTCCTCTCTTACAACAGGTGGCACTGGGGACCGTGCTGTGGAGGTATAAGCCAAGTGAGATGGATGCCACAACAAAGAACAATAATATTTTAGTGCCATGTAACAAGGACCATATGGCACGAAAGGCTGTATAGTTGGCAGTACTCCCGTGAGGGCCACACAGCTTTGTCAACTCTAGTGGAGATAGTAATCCCAAACCACCATATCGAAACACTCATTGGTGGCAATGAATGGCGCTTATAACAACTAATGGTTCAGTGTAACCATCTCAGCCAGTGTTAACAATTCTGCGTGGCCCACACAGGAGTGCGGCCAACTGTACATAAGACAAGTCATGAGCTGAGCAATGATGGCAACAAGAGAGATGGCTATGTAAGATAGGTTATGAACAACACAATGTTGATGAACAGCACAAAGGCTCCACAAATCATATACACATATCATACAAGTTACCGTTGTAACCAGCCCATAACTATTTTGTACTATATCCTAAACATACTGGAAAAGCATCAGTGACACCATACCAAAGAATCAGTTGGGTTTAAGAACAACTGTTGTCTGTCTTTTTAAATGTTAGAGACAGAAAGTCAAGAAAACATAAACCTCTCAATGAAAGAACTGCAAGAGGAACAAAAGCAATGAGAACATGTATCAGAGAGCTTAAAGTACTATCAAGAGGAAAACTTATTCACTGAAGAATGAAGATGATAATATAGTCAAAATTAATTACAACTTTAAGAAGAGTTAAAAAAAGACACCTGGTAGTTATGTACAGCAATCCATATGCCACTGACAACTGGATATATACAGGGTGATTCAAACAAAATGTTACCTATCATAGAATGGTCATGAAATAATGGAAAATAGGTTGTAATTTTGTTTTCTGCCAACATATGGCACCATTGACATGTGTTGATGATACACCAGCGCCAGCTGGGGAGTGACGTTTCCTGTAAACTCTAAGGAGTGCTTTGTTCTCAGCTGAAGCAAGATGGTATTTTCCCAAGTGCAACACATCTATATTCTTGAAAAATAAATTTCATCACAGTCTTATGCA
The DNA here is from genome assembly GCA_033782935.1 of Petrolisthes cinctipes. NCBI lineage: Eukaryota > Metazoa > Arthropoda > Malacostraca > Decapoda > Porcellanidae > Petrolisthes > Petrolisthes cinctipes. Next base: position 159,819 of record JAWQEG010001578.1, on the reverse strand, counting down.
CAAATGAAAAGATAGTTTCAAGCACAATATCCTGATGCTCCCAATACCAATAAGATGACAATTTCAAGACTGGTTGACCGGAGTCATGATACTGGAGGTGTGCACGACAGGAAACAAAGTGGACGAACATCTGTGTTGACTGATGAAAAGATTGAAGATGTGAAGGAGCGGTTACAAAGATCTCCGAGAAAAAGTCTCTGGAAACTTGCATCACAGGCACAAATGTTTTACTCTAGTGTACAGAGAGCTGCAAAGAAACTACACCTGCGGCCATATCGCATTCGTATAGTTCAAAAACTACGACAACCAGACGGTAAAATGTTTACAGTATTGCAGATTTTTTGATAATTTGTCGAGGAACATGGAGTTGGCTTGCTTGACAATGTTTTCTTTAGTGATGAAGCATGGTTCCACCTTAGCGGGTATGCTAACTGTCAAAACAGTAGGATGTGGTGTAGTGAAAATTCACACAGTTCACTGCACTTCTTGATGAGGATGAACATTTCTGCTGGTTTCAGCAAGACGGCGCAACAAGTCAAACGTCACATGAAACTATGAAATTCCTGTGGGAGTATTTCGCTGACCGACTCATTTTCATAAACATGTGGCCTCCAAGATTGCCAGACCTTAATTCTCCCGATTACTTTCTATGGGGTCACCGGAGAGGGGTGGTCTATGAGACTAACCCACACACATTAGACAAACTGAAAGCTAACATTGAAACTGTAATTGCAAACATTACTGTAGCAACCCTACACAAAGTCTCTGCTAATATGGTAAAAAGGGTACGAGCTTGCATTCATGAAAATGGATCACACTTTGAACATATGCTGTAAATATGATCTGCTATTGCTTCTTAAACACTGTAAATAAGTTCTGTATTTTATGTCTTAAATGCATATGTACAACATATAATTTACATGTAATAAATATAATATGTAGTCTGGGCAACATTTCTTTTGAATCACCCTGTAGTACTGTAACTAAGTATGAGAATAAAAATAAAATGTAAAGCCAGTAAGTGTTAATTATAGTACAGAGGCGCATATACTGTACTATACTGCATACACAATAACAGCAAAGCCAAATAAATATACTAAACATACCTAAAAACCATTTATATATATACAGTACTATAATTCATTGACATCTTCCAATATCTTTAACAAATTGATGGTAATCTGCACAAAATGAAAGGAGACCCTTCTAAAAATTTCACTTAGAGTTTAAGTTAACGTGTTGGTCCCAATACTTTTACATATCATGAAAAATGCCTAGTTAGTTAGCAATACTATGCTTTCAATAACACTCAAGGCAAGTGTCAGTACAGTAAACCCTTGTAATATCCTGGGGCTCATTTTAATCCCATCTAAAAGATGAAGGGTTGTAGTTTGTGATGGTACAATATTTTCAATTTTTCTCCAACTATGTAGTAATACTGGTAGTGGGGGAATTATCTATTTTTTTAATTATGTAAACAAAAAAGTGATTTTGCCAACTAGCCAAGGTCAGTGCTCACATTATGTCTAATGCATATGGGTTAATAAATCTACATAATGAAAGACCTTGATCCTATTGAAATAAAGTTTAAAGGCAACAACTTTCAGTGGTATGCACATTTCAATACTGCTCACAGTACTGAAATTAACAATAACTGATGAATTATTCCACAAGTCAGGACAATCAGTGCACTATACAAGTGAAATGTCACTATATGAACACTGCACAAGATATCCAGTTTGTGTATTCAGCATGCATATGTGAAATGCCTACATACTGAAGGATTTCTGTATTTGATAAGGAAAAAGCAGACACAATGTAGTACTTTAAAATTTGCAAACAAATCATTATCAGCATGTGATACTACACATGCAAAAGAGTATTTAAAAGAAGAACTATCAAGTCAATATGGTCAAAACCCTTCCTATAAATGTTATGAAATTACAAGCTGTTCATTTATTAAAGCAGAACTATGTTCACTACACTGTATATTAGTAAAGTTTCTCTTTTGATACTGCAACTAAGCACCAGAAGTAAGTACAGTACAGTAAAGTATTTTCAAAATATAAAATCAGTTTTCCTATGCCTGTAAGGTTGTATATCTAACTGGCCAACTGTACAGTACATCAAACATAATACAAATCAGGCCGCCCCGTTAGTGACTACAACACCAGAGTATAACTTGCATTAATATATACAGAGAACGTGCACTTCAACTGCCACCTGACTCACCCACTGGAGGAATAGGTGAAGTTGCAACTGGTGCAGTTTCTGTAAGATTAAGAATAATCAGGAAAGAGAGAAGCAGTAGCAAAACAAAGGCATATTAACTGCAAGAGCTGAGCAGCAGAGAATACTGTACAATCCTTGATAGAGTTATCAAAAGTGCTACCTGAGAGTAAGTGCTACCACATTATCAGCCACACACCCCTAGATATTAGAAAAGATTTAGAACAGACATTAAATTACTATTTTTGCAAAAAGAGTTTTTATTTGTCCAGTGGAGACTAAAGTTCAGAATAACCAAAGCTTTATGAACTAATGTACAACATGCCTACCTCTGATTAGTATAGGACAAGTTAGATGCAATCAAATTTAATTAAAATTAGACAAATACATTTAGTAAGAACCCCTTAAAAGCAGTTCTGGATAAAAAACAAAATGTTGTAGCAAAGGAAAACCAGAGAGAGACATGCCACAGGAAGCTGCCCAAACCAAAAAACAAACAAGTACTATATAGTACGGTATTAATTATTATTATTATTATTACAGTAAATCCAATCACCACCTTTAAGCTCACACTTTAGAATAATCAATAATGCACAAGCCATAAAAATTCACATATAACTGTAATAAAGACAAATTTGTCCATGTACAATACTTCAAAAAAGTATCAGCCCTATTTTTTTTTTGTCAAACCATATGAATAATCAGCAATGTGATCTGAAACACGCCTGAGACACAAGTGACCCACAGCTTAGCATTTCAAAACTATCTATCCTCTGAGTGCCGATATTTTTTTGAAGTATTGTACAGCCACAATCAAATATCCACTGACACTTTCCTTCCATCGTAGTAAATATCTTGGTAATAAAGAACAACATGTGTATGAATTTGCAGCGCCTCATAATAATAATTGAAGGGCTTAAGTTGTCGTAATGTGTTGTATGATAATATTTAGATATGATACTGATATAATAGCAAGAAGGAAGGAAAGTGTCGGTGGTTATTTGATTGTGGCTGTACATCCAAAACTTTGGCATGAATTACAGCACCCTGAGACTTGAGGAAATCCCTGCTTATGATTTCTAACAAATATGAATGCTTCACCAAAATGTAATTTACTGAGTATGCAGGATGTCAAAGAGAATTCACTGAGAAATTTATGAAAATTCTGTAGGATAACAGCAGTCTCCAAACTTTTTTTTTCTGAAAATCAAGAATTCACAGTTGTATGATTAAGGCAGCCTAAGTTAATACAGTAATTTAAGTTTTTCTCAAATTCTATGTATTGTACTGTATAGGACATACATACAATGATGAAAGAGAGAGAGTACAGTAATATGATGTGTGTGGTGTACAATAGGACATACATACAATGATGAAAGAGAGAGAGTACAGTAATATGATGTGTGTGGTGTGAGTGGAGGTGTGAATAAATTCTGAACAATGCTACATACACACTACAGGTATAATACTGTTTTTTTAAGTTAATGAATAAATTTTCACAGTCAATATCATAAGAGGCTTTTTTCTTGCATTTGACTGACTGCTGCATAAATACCACCACAAAAACCACCAGCTCTATCCAATCATAGTTGCCCTTACATTATCAGCTGTGGATATCTATCATTGGCTAGAAAGAGCACTCTCTATAGATAACAATGTTAGATTATTACTACAACCATAAAACAAAAATTACTGTGTATTAAATTTCAATACAAATTAATACAAATGAGAATATCATTACACAGTCAAAAAGGATAACATAGTATTAATCGGAATTAAACTAAAGGGCAGCTAGAGAAGAGAAATATTAACTTCTAATAACTTTAGATTGACCATTTAATTAAGGAGGCAAATCACTGTAAGAAAATTGAAGATTACCAAACTCTCCAAATTATGCCATATAAGAAACCACCTTCACTATACTTTCCTGTACTATGTTTATTTCAATATAGTAGGGGAGAATCCACACTTCCAGTTGTCCAACAATAATATACAAGAAGTTTACAATTCTACATTATAATTATGCCACTTGGTATTCTACTGTGGCTAAAACTTAAAAATTTTATTCAACTGACCAAAGGTAATCGGTGGGCAGACAAGTGTCATAACTACCTTGAATTACACTCACAATCTTGGAAGTCATTGAAGTTCATATTATGTACTGTCACCCAGAAAAAGCAATGGTCTGAAAGTGCCTAGACTAAGTGGGTTCTCTAGATTTAAGGTAAACTTTTTCACCCAATGACAATGAGTTGCACTAAAATGGCCAATGAGTAACACCAAAACCCTGGGTGCAAGCTTCAACTAATGACAATGTTGTATTGTTTTAAAGGCAATAACCATGCAATCAAGTGTTATCTTTCAATTACTTGCTAATGGCATTCCTCCAATAAGTTCAGTTTAGGGCATCAGCTCAAGTTAGTCACTTCACTCTTAGAATGTTTTGAAGCACTTCACTCCATGGCTTATAGAAACATAGGAATTTAGAAAACTGCAGAAGGCTTGTTGGCCCAGTTCCTGAAAGCTCCTTCCAGTTTTCTATGGCCTTCTTCAATGTGTCCTTCCCTCAACTTGCATATTCCTAACCTTCCTAACCAGCTGTCCTCCTCAATTCTTTCCACTTGCCCAAACCACCTCAGCCACTCAGTCCTTATTACAATATATTACCAATATATCTTATACCAAAAATAACAAAACAAGGTTGCACCATCTACTCTGTTGCTCTGGAAACTACCAGACATCTGGCCATCTGTTCTAGTTTCCTTACATCCTCCACTGCACCTATTCTAGACTGATGAGCCCTACTCCATGTCTGTCTCTGACTCATATGTCAGTGTTGGCAGGATTATACTATTTCTTAGTACCCTTTTCCCTTCCATACTCACACTTCTACCCTTCATAATCCTCCCCAGTGATCCTATGACCTGCCTACCCCTCACTGCTCTCTCCCTAATTTCTCCTCCCATACTTCCATGTCTACACAGAACTGTACCCAGGTACTTTAACTCCTTCACTTCCTCCATCATCTCACTCCCTAGAGTTATCTCACATTTAGTCCCAGTTGGTACTCCTACGCTAGTTAATGCGTTCATATAAAATCTGTGGCAAGGCTATTGCTTCTCTCAACACTAGGTTTGACTCAGAACTATATAAAATCATTACAATAAATCATTATACAAAAGATAGTAATTTCTCTTTATTCTATATTACCCAATTCTGGCTGGTTAAAAATAAAATCTATTGCAACTGTACATCATAAAATATAGGATGGGGACATTACAGTCATTATGGACTGGTTAACTATCATTATTCTATGTGCATGGTTGATGTTCTAGCACTAAACTGTACAAAACGAATCCAATAAAGTAATTCTAAACAACTACACTTAAACTGAAATGTCTGTGTAATAAACATACTGCTGTACACTGTAGTACAGTACTGTACATGCAAATCTAATGGGGAACAACCTGAATTATCCTAAAACTTCTAACTACTGTATGGCATATTCCCAACCTTGGAGGACAGTACTACTGACACTGGAAGGTCAAATGTTGATTTAATTCCTACTATACTAAGAACTATGCCAGATTGTATTTTAACTTCAAAAGAAATGCCTTGTTAAACAAATTGCTTACCCTGTGTTCACAACTTGAGGATGACAGACAAAACTGACTGTACAAGGAGGAAATTTGGGAATATTATTGCACTGTACTAAACACTCTCGAGCACGGCCTGGTTTTGTTTAAACCGCATGCGTGGGTGTGGCACGACACACCTCGCTAATGGAGCGCTAGTTTGAATTGGGGAAACATACTGAGGTATGCAGCCAGACTGTCCAGACAGTGTTTCATTATATTTCATATGTTACCAGTCTAGAGGAAGCCTATGTGGCATACAAATTTGAACTAATTCTGCCCAACAGTTGACTTTAAACAAGGATGTTTCCAAAATTAGGACGCCAAAGTGGTGTCTGTGCTCGAACATAAAGCTATTTTTCTTTATCCTAAAACGCATCATAGGCGTCAGCCGTACGTGAGTGTTAACTGGGACAAAAAATTAACTACTGACTGAGGCTAGTAAGTTAAGGTTGCAATCATTTCAAATTCATAACTAGAGGTGCAGGTAGCAAGCATAGCTTCCTCTTGTGTGTACAGTATTGTCATGAAAAATTTGAAGGCTGGAAAAGCATTAATTTTTGGATATACCACATCTAATACTTTCCTTGCAACAGGGTTTTATGTTAGATTAGTACTCATTATCTACTTTGACCAAAGTCAGTCTATACCCAGTGTAAAAGTTTTATAAAATTAGTGGAGAATATGCTACTGGAGGATGAAAGATCAGAGGTAAAGTAATGTGGGTAACCTATTTACACATTCTCCTCCATTCTATGGTGTAAAAATAAGGCTTCCTTCATCCTCCAGCTAGTCTTCAGAGGATGGCAGGACACATTTGAACTTCGACAAGGCATTACTGAATGAAGAATAGAGGATGGAGATTGGAGAATAAGGGATATAAATGCTAGTGGGATACTCTTCAACACTTTGAGTGAGTGGTTTCCCCTTAATTGAATCAAATCATATGGGGTTAATCATCATAAAAGTTAAAAGGCAACATTGCAGAAATGCTTTATCATTTTTCACAACTAGCATTTCTATATATTTTGGCCTTATAAAATCTACACTTAGCCACAACACAATCAAAATAAATCACTCTGGCACTTAAAGGGTGTTGAAGACCGTATTCCAAGTCATTATCATTTAGGCCAGGTTTTACTTAACATCATTACATTATAATCATGTGGAACAAACAAAATTGGACTTGTGAAATTCACATTAACATTTACACCTTATCATCAAGGTAACAAGAAACAGACCTACAGTATTTTACACTTTTAGCCAGTGACTAGGAATACGACCCAAATCCTGGTCAATTAAAGAGGTGAGAGCAGCAGCACTCACCACCCAGTATTGCGTCCCCACCACTGTCAACTGCATCTTCAGAAGCTCCCCCAAATTCAGCCCCAAAGCCTGAATAATCTGGAACGGCATCGGCCACTGGCTCGGCAGCTTCAGCCGGTGGAGCCTCAGCTTGTGCACCTGGCAAGTCAGAAATGAGTGAAAAACCCCAACCTCAGCCACCAAAACATGCTGAAGGCAAAGACACACGTCAAGGCACACAAGCACTGCACTTGCCAACATGCCACCAAAAATCACCGTGAAATATGAACATAGTGAATATGCATGAAAAAATTTGCAGGAACAGATATAGTAGAAATATGAAGAAAGTAAAATAATATGCAGTACATTTGTAGGAAATATCCAAATGATGTTGCAGTACTCCAGGTCCTGGTAATTTCTTAACTCTTGCATCACTGCACTGGAAGACCTATACCTGTCACCGGCACTTCAATTCTTAGACATGTATAAAAATATCCAGAGTAATGGGGCTGCTGACCTTTTGTCTTCCAGGGTTAACACATTATTAGTGGTTTCTTAACATGGTACAATATGAAAATAAAATAATAGAATTTGCTAACAAAAATACATACAACTACAATAGTCCTATTAACAGTAGTATAATATTCACTTCTTTAAACTAAGTAGAAATTATAATATCATTCTAAGAATCTTAACCATTCACAAAGGGAAGAACCCAAAACTCTACTGGAACATGTGCTGTTTTCTCCTAGAGTCTTGCTTTCAAAATCACTGCATACAGTATTTCAATTCATACATCCAGTATACAGTCGGACCTTTATTAATGTGTGAATTTCCTTCTGCAACCCTATCATGTTAAAGAAATATTGTGTGGACGGAGTCATATAAGCTCCTATTTTCAACCGCACCTCAGCCCAGAGTCGATTTATTGCCCAACATTTTTGGCACTCCCCCATTTCATTCATTCATACTTATATGGACCGATATCTTGTTTCCTCATGGAAACTTCCCTTAAGAGCTGGTCAAGGTAGAATAGTGAAGTCTCCACACCTCATTTGGAAAGGTGTTACTGGGGAATGCCTATCTATCAAAAATGGGCTAGTCAATAATTGACCCTAGAAAAACCCAAAGAGGGATTTTGTATAGCAGTGTGTTGTGTTAAGATGAAAATATTTTTAGGCCGAGACATAGTTGGTAGGGGTGATATTTCCATGGATGTGTGTAATGTGTAACAAGGGCTGGCCTGATACCTCAGCTGTTGGAGATAGAATTACACCCTGAAATATACAGCACTGTGTGTAAAATATACTGTACTGCATAAACTAATGTTATAATATACAAATACACAGTAATACAGCAAATTCACAACTGAAGTGTCCTGATTGGTTGGTAGGGTGGGAGGGAAAAAGAAATGTGATTGGTGGAAGCCCTATGATGTCAGAAGGTTCTGCAGCTCAATTCCTCTAGGTATATTCAAGCTGAGCAATACGGCTACAAACTGCTTGATACAAATTATTATCCCATTATTAGAGGTAGAACCGTGTCAAAGAGATAGACTTTCCACAATGTCGCACCAAGTTTGATGAGATTCACAAAGCCAGAACACCTATTACCAGTGACATAAGTACTCCTAAACTTCCCATATAAAATTTTTCAGTGTCACATCCATTCACAAACTGTTTTGCAGTATAACATAACCAGTCAAAGTACTGCTTATGTTCCCCTTGCAACTCCAATCATATACAGTACTATGAATTCATTTTTGTGAAGATTTACTACTGTTATTATAAATTCTGCACATACTTAACAACTTGTACCCTGTAAACTTCTTTCCTTATTTTTTTTTTTCACAAAGTATTATACAAAGCAGCATTTCAGAAGTATCAAAAAATTTTCCATTACCCACCAGTTAATACAGAGGAAGGCAGAGTAAGCCAAAATTATTTAATATGTGATATTTGTTACAATATCGATTTTATGCAATCTTCCAGTAATGCTTCTATTCCCAATTTATAAGTAATGCCCCCTGTACCACAAATAGCATGCGTTTTCATTTTTTATGCCCCCTCGATAACCGACGACACAATTTATTTTCCTTCCTAAAAATGTAATTACACTAATCAAAGCACTTTCAAATATGTACAGCTTCCTCAAACTTTCTCCACTGCATCTATTATTGACTGTTTCAAGATAGGGACTCTCCTTTCATCATTTTACTCAGACTAATGCCATGGTCTTACTTTCCAAGTGTCGAGATGCTGACTTTATAAATACATTGAGTATACTGTACTGTACGGTGAAGATGTATACATAAGGATAAAAATAACAAAAATCAGTATCAGCCCTCATTATCCATATCACAATCAAATCTCCACACACAATCCAAGTATTGCTACAATACAAATTGGCTATACTTCCCTCTTGAGCTGCAGAACAATATTGTTTCTAGGGTATAAATATAACCAAGCAACAAGAGGTTTCTACACATGTTCAGCATTTGATGGTGAGGCTTAGATACCATTCCATCATATCACTGTACTGTATATATAATTCCCATCGTGATAGCCAGGGGATACTAAATGGTTTGTTCAAGACTGGAATTTGTTTAATGTAGTGTGAAAGTAATGCTATATTGTGGCAAATTCTTAATATGCTCCAGTAAGTAATATAGTCACTGAAAACTCATAGTAGAGCATTCTCATGCTGGTAGCAGATGAAATGCAAACAAATAATAATAGTTTTAACCCTCGTTCCCTTGCATAAACTTTCACAACTTAGCAATAAATGGATAACATATTGTCAGTGAATGAAGAGCAATTGTTTCCTCCACACTAAACCACAAAACAGAAACACAAAACAATCATCATTTAGGAGAAAGGCTAAACAAACATTTTAGCTCAGCAATTCAAAAGCATTTTCTGCTAAAAAATGTACCAACAGTAATTTACTGATTGTAGTAATGTCTCTGGTTCTGGGACAGTTTGGTGACAAAAGGTAAAGTGGAAGTATCCATCATTACAGTGGTTAGTGTAGCCATTGATCATTCCGGTCACAACAGCCTCTAATTCTATGGCAGTTATAGTATCCCATTATTTGAAACACAGGTCAGAGCATCATCCAAGCTATCACAGTTACCTCCTCCAAGTATTGCCCTTGTAACAAATAATTTTACCGTTCAACTTTGTATAGGTCGATGGAGGACTGAGTTGACTTTCGCCAGTTGCCCTTGCGGGGATTTAAACTACTAGCAGTATGTAGTCTCAGAAGGAAATTATTATTTCTAATTCACTGAATATATCTGAGCCCCTTAAATGAGCCACTAATTAAAAGAATATCCATGACATAAAAAGAGTAATGATTTTTACAACATATCAGTATAATTGGTCTCAACAGCCACTCTCTCTCTCTCTCTCTCTCTCTCTCTCTCTCTCTCTCTCTCTCTCTCTCTCTCTCTCTCTCTCTCTCAGGTGTCTGTCAATAATCATTACTTGAAAGTGCAGCCACTACACCACTTACTACATATACCCAGCAAAAAATTATCCTGCATCATCACAGCCCAAACAACAATGACTCACCAAACATAACATATGAATATTGTAACAAGACAAAGTGTGTTCATTCAGGAAGCCATGAGACCCAGGGGTGCAGAACAATTTTTTGGTGGGTGAACACATACAGTACCGTACCATTAAATATGGTATATTCATGACAGATAGGTTGGAATATCAAAACTACTTTTTAATTCATGTCAGTGGATGTGTGCAATAAAAGGATAACATTAAAACAGGAATTGGATGTGTTCAATCTTTTAAATTCACTATTTTCATGGTACAGTACTACAGTATTAACCTGAGACACTGGGCCATGCTTTAAATAACATGCAGATCAATTATTGTTTGAGTAGTCAAATTGATAGAAATATAGAAGAAAATCTTATAGTCCAGTATAGCCTATCAATACTGTTTATAACAATGGTTCCCAACCTACAGAACCTTCCCATGTTAAAGTCATAGCTATTTCTAAGTAGGTTCATATTGGGACTTCCATTAAATCTATCAACTAGCTTATTTTAATATTTCCTTCTAACGAATTCAATGTTGTATTGAAAGCATAAGTATATAATTCCTGATAAACGAAGTTATCAATTAAGGAATCATATTACAATGTTGTGTATGCATAATCTAAAATCAAGTATATATCCCATGCAGATGTTAAGACCTTATTACTCACAGTCATCGATGGTCGCATCCTTCAAAGTACAAGCATATCCTGTCGAGTCATTCTTTAATGAAACTCTGTACAATAAATAACACAACATTGACATATTTATCAAATATTTCTACCCTTTATGTTTCAGTACCAAAGGAGACACTGGCAAAATTTCTAGGTGAAACAGAATAGCTCTAAGCCCACTGAATTTGATTACTAACCAGATTTGGTGTCGTACAAGAATTATTTCATAACTGTTATTTTGACATGCAAAGTATTTTTCCACTGTGTTTGATTCAATTCAATCCCAGTTTCATGTGACATATCATATCATGATACAGTACATTTTCTTATCTTTTAACTTTGTCTGGCACTAGTCTGTGTAATGCCAGAAAATTTACTAAAGGCCTCATCTAAATCCTCTTATTGGAACAAGAAACTTTAATACAGCATTTTACATGGCTAATGCTGGATGAGCAACTGTATTTGTCAAAGAAAACCCCTAACAACAAATAGGTTGAACTAAAAAGAAATTAAATAGAAAAATTATACCGTATTGAGATTCTGTACTGTACTACAAATTACTGTTCCGGTGACAAGATCCTTCTTGAGGTCACTATGTTGTTACAGTTAAGAAAAGGTTGGGAACCATTGCCCTAAATAATTGTTGTTTTACAGTGATAATTAAGAGGACTTACAGTACATATTTCATCTGAAACAGTAAGATAAAAATGGAAAATAGCATCTAATATAATCAAAATAAAATAATTAATAGCTATTATACTTGATAACTTTAGAGTTATTTTCAAACCAACCGACACAGTCTTTTTAAATGTAAATTAAACTGCATAGTCACTGATACCTGAGAAGTCACAATCCTAAAGAGAAGAAAAGCTAACGGACAATTGCCCTATTAAGTCATATGAAAGAAAATAAATACCTATATGTCTGGCACAGGGTACCTGTATTTGGAAAGTAAATATTGCATCTGTAAACTTAGAATGAAGGTACTCAATAATACAGTACTGTGTGATCAATCTGATATACTGTATATTGCATATTACTATAAATACAAAAAAAGGTACAGTATCAATGCCAGTACAGTACCAAGTGTAAAAGTGAGGCTGAAAATAAGGATAACAAATTATAATGAACAACAAAATATAATAGAACCTATTATATGACTCCTGAGCATCATGAGAAAATAAAAGAGCACAGAAAGATCTATTTAATGACTTCTAGGCCTTATAGGCAAAACACCTTAAAATGTTGGCACCTGCCTAGCCTTGAATGGCAGACTAAAGCAGCACAACCATGTGTGACACTAACCTTGGGGCATCTCATCTCCACCCAGCATCTCAAAGCTGTCCAGGTCGGGGGCAGGCGGGGCCCCCCCAAACAGGTCAGCTTCCCCATTCAGGTCTGGGGGAGCAGGACACCTTCATGCACTGGTCTCATGCAGGCAGTTTTAGCTTCACACACCGAGCCACAACACTACCGTCTTTTCACACTCATTTGTTCCATCACCCCCACCCACTTTTCAATCTGACAGGTTAATCATGAATATCTATCACCCAATCAGAATTGGAGGAAGCAGGCTTACTACTGACCAAGTTATCTGTGTGGTTTTTAGGAGACATTTCCAAACCTCTCAAACAGTAAACTGGCAGGGTGTACTGGCCAAGAAAATGTGAAGAAACTTAACGCATTTTACTATACTTGCACACCACAGATGTAGTATTTGCATCTTTTTACAGCCAATGTTATAAATTTCTGATGCTTCATGGATAATTGTAGGACATTACCCTACAAAGTTTGAATGCATGAAAACTTTTACAATCAGTATTGCATATACAGTACACTATTGCTCATTTCCTCAAACAGGATCTTTCAATCATCAGAAATTTACCCTAATGGCTGTGGAAAAACTGCTTCAGGGGCATCACCGTCTCAAACTCAACTATCAATACAGTACTGTACAAAATATTTGTCTGCACCATTCTGGCTTTGCACAATATGACATATCAAACAAACCAAGTGAATATTGTACCAAGACAAAGGGAGTTAGTGTACATTCAATATCTAAGGGAACCAAGGTGCAGACATTTTTTTCTAGTGGGTGGACAGCATATTGTTTCAATCCATTTCCTAAAGTTATAATCAAACAGTGCAGTTAAAAACCACTGTTGAGGGTAAGCTAATGTGGATATCAATACTTGGCTGTCCAACAACTTTGGACTAGAGATGAATGATAATAACATTTAACATCCTGGAAAATCCAATATAATATTAATAATGATTATCAATACCTGGCAGTACTATAAGTTAACTCTCAGGTTTAGTAAATACAAGTGGCATCGATCACATTGTGCTTCAATTATTCAGTTTTTTAGCTCAGCTGCATCTTGTTTGCTTAACTCTATACTCTTTGCTACTTATCATGAATGGGTTTTAACTACAACCAGTCATCTCTCTATGCAGTCTGCAACAATCTACATATATGATGGTACAGTACTCTAAATCACCTTGACCTGAGAGGTACACAAACACTTGCTGTGTTTTCCACAAACCCACAGCACATGTCACTAAAAAAGACAGCTTATGTCATCATATTTCCACCTCACCTACCCCAAACCAGCTTCCAGAAGCATATCCGTACTCAGATTACACCGTTCAGTTCCACTCACTCAAGAACAACACTCAGCTGTTTGAACAGCCTCCTGACACCCATCCTTCTGAATCCTCCATTGCCTATGAGGACGGAGTCCACCTGACCAAGCTGCAATGTGGGCACCGCCCAGCCTTACTGACCTATCAGAAGAGGCTCGATGGACTTGTCATGGTCCTGGATGCTTGTCCAGGATGAAACACAGCACCCAACACTGTTAATTACATTATGGAAAACTGCATTGTACACAAACACACAAGATACATTCCCTGAGAGCCCTATTAAAAAACCTGGACCAGGACTCAAATTTTGTTTCAACCAGTCAGTTTGAGGAACTTCAACAATAACAGTTAATTCACTTGGCTTTGTTTCAGAAATTCAGAGAATATATACTGTAGCACACAAGAATATTTGTCAATTTAAAATATAGCTCTAACACTCCAAAGATAGAAAGAGTACCCAGGTGAGTTACAACATACCGACATACCATTTACGGTAGAGTGACTTGTAGTGATGTAACAAAGCATAATTTTTATTATGAATTCACCATGAGATTGTGTAAAAAAACTTTCTGCTTTCACACCTCCTCCTACCATTCCTTTGTTGCCAATTTATCTTGCACCATGCATAACCAACGATAATACTATGTCACAAATTGCAAATATTATTCCCGGAGATTAAGATAGAAGGTAACCTATATATGAGGATATGTCAGAATATGATGTATATATCTTGTAAATAACATACTGTATAGTGGGCAGCTGGGAGCATTACTTTGATATGTGGACAGTACAGGAGTCAATTATAATCAGCTCCCTTATAAATTAACTAAACAGTGGTCTGCAACAGAATTTACTTTCTGAAACTCAAAACAGAGTATTATTGACAGTAAAGTATTCATCGTTGCTGCCTGAATAGAATGTTTGGCCTTTCAAATAATACTGACAATATCATGCTATCAGATGCATGACACAACTACTATATATTGTGGGCCCAGTGGGGCTGACTTTATTCTCTGTGAATATTAGTTATCCCCCACAGGGCTAGAATAAAGATTGTTGTAGGATCTGGTCACTTTCTAGTGGATTTGACGAGATCTGCCCACATGGATTAAAAATCCATGTGAGGTGTACTGCAATCGGAGGCCTTTTTTTTTTTTTTTTTCCACTGCTGTGTGGACCGCCAGCACACGGGGGTGCATTTCCCTTTGCATGCAGCAGTGTAAACTCCCTCCCTCTTATGGTCCCTTCAGGGCTGGTCTCGTGGAAGGTACGGCCCCACTTGTAGCTCTTGTGGTAACGTGGACTTGGGCCCACAGCACTGGCTGTGGGATCAAAGCCTTCCCCCCAATCTCCCTGGCGGTTGGAGGCCCCCAGACTCCCTGGTCCAGTAAGCTCTGGTCCCATTTCCTTGGGGTGTGCTTCGGTAGCCCAGGCATATAGGGCCAGCCCCTCCTTTATTTTAATTTGTTTTTTCACTGCGACCAGAGTGTACCAGGGGTCTGTGGGGCAGGAGGCCATTCTGCCCCAGGAGAACATCAACAACAACAACAACTATATATTGTATCAATACAGCAACTTGGATTTAACCCTTAAACCACGGGTGACGACATATGTCGTCACGATTAACAAGTGGTGGTGACCGCGGGTAATGACATATGTCGTCAACGCAATTTTCAAATTTGTGCGGCTCCCAACTAGTTTGATTTTCTCATGGTAGAGGTAGCCTTGGCTGGCCACCAAGCCACAAGTCCCTGCCCTCTCTTGATCCAACCCCACTCAGTCTAGTCAATGCGCTGAGAGTGTGAAGACGGAATCTATTGACAAAGGAGTGTAAAAGTGTGCTTTGAGTGGTCATTCCGTGTTAGCTACCCGTCCTACAGATGTCCATATAGTCTTCACAAGTACATCAGGAGACAGGTAAAGGTTTGTACTTCAATATCATGTATCATTTATTCTTGTCGGTTTAGTGGTTTATAAGCTACTAGCCACCAAAGGTTTGTTTACGTTTTGTAAAATATGCCACCGCTGGAGAGCGTACACACACTTTAGGGGTTAAGAGATAAACTAATTTTACTGCCTTGGTTGGTGGAAACCATTCAGATGACTGGATCCACAGTGAAAATCTTGAAAATATCAATTATGCTCTTAAACACAAAAATAAGAAAAACCTGGTGGTACCTATAACTATACTGTACCAAACTACTGTAATCACAGTAACAGGGGATATTCCTACAGTATTGTGTATTGAGTTGAGTTTTGAGCAAGTTCTGTGGTATTGGCTTCGGGTGGTGAAGCTTTTGTGCAAACACAACATGGAGCAAGGCAGTCATACCCCAAACCACAGCCAATCACTGAATGAATAAATCCTGGGTAATAACAAAATATAGTGAGTGAAATGAGAACATAAGAAGCAAAAGACTGTACATCACAACAAAGGACACCACAGCAAAGTGCATGTGAACACCTCAAACCTTCAAACCACTTAGTGCAATTTTCATCATACACAGCCACATGCATCATACTATTAAATAAACAGTAAATGCAACATAATATATCTTTTCATAACCATAACTCAAGTGGAAAAATTATCTTAGTAGTTCATGAAGATGTATTATTCATGCATCTCATATCATGGTTGTGTACACCATAGGAGAGATACATCATGCATTCATGCCCTAATTTCTCTCCCTGGAGAAATAAATGAATACTGTACTGTACTGAACTTTCAAAAATACTAAGGAGCTTATAAGGCATTATTCTCTTTTATGTCAACCCTCTCTTAATTAGTATACTGTATTGGGATTGTAATTACCTTTCTATGTCTCTCTGATTAATTCACTTGTTCAATAGATCAACTCGTAGGCATAAAACACTGACTGTACACCAATATTTTTTTTATCAATTGTACCCGACAGCCTAAAAAGTATGAATATGTTTCCTGCCAGCTAAAGTGGAGAATGTCACTTACTGTACAAAGGTATTGTGATATACATTATTTTAGTACTGAACCCTTTGGTACAAGATATGTCAATTGAAGATTACACAGAGAATACTGACTATCCTCATGACACTGATCAGGCAGTACCGTACTGACTCTTAAAATGAGCTTCACAAAATATAAAACTCGTAATGAGTGAAGCTTGAAAATTTAAAGACATAATTCTTACGGTACATGCATAGATTTGTAATATTAAAAATGTAAGTGCAAGATATATTATATCAAAATAAACATACAGGACACAGAAGTCTGCTTGTAATTCTATTCCTAAACAATACTAACTCTTTTGTACCACTAATGATTGAAGCTACTTCAAAAAAACAGAGAAAATCTCCCAAACAAAGTGAGGAGAACTATCATTTGCCTTTATGCCATAAAAATAATATGTTACAATTATCTTATCTGAAGAAAAGTGCAGAAAATTTGCAGGCACATAACTACAGCATACCAATGGTACAGTATTTACCTAATGATGTGTGAGTCTGTTTGAACACTTGTACACAACCAGACAAGATTCATTCCAACCAATATATCCATTAACTCTATGCTGTGTACATAAGATCAATGATTCCTAAATATTACAAGTACAGGAGCTTGAAGTCTTCTGCTGATTCTTAAATCCACTCATTAAAATACACTCTGGCATACTCACCTATAAGAATGTTCATAGTAAATGTGATTCATTCATTTGAACTGCAGTGGTCTGCAATACACAACTTGCAACAAAAATAAGTGGTACAGTGTTCAGTATACCCACCTGGTAAGTTATTTTCAATCCCATTTATGCATTACTTATCATGGGTTCATTTCCATTCAATTATTATAAGTATTTTTGTGATATTTTAATAGAAACAGTTCTGAAAAGCCGCTCAATCATTTATCAAATTGTGATTGCACAACTAACCATATATTAGGTAAGTAGGAATGAAAAGAATTTAATCTAATAAGGATGATATGCTATCTACAATTGTTCTGGGATATTCCGATTGGAGCTGTACTTTAACAAATGCAGTAGGTAAACCCACCATATTTTACTGTACTGTCTATTATGACTACTACACAATATTCAAAGTACAGTATTGTATAATTCTTTGCATTAATAATGTTAGTGTAACATCATAATTAGTAGATAGAACACAATAGTTTGAATAACAATAATGTAATCAAACATATGTAGTAAAATTGATTTGATGCTGTATTGTTTCAGCCCTGAGGAATAAAAAAGTCAGTCAGGTGTTTTAGATTAGGGGTAAGGAGAGGATGGTCAGACAAGAGGTGGGCATGAACTTGAAAGGGAAAAAATGGTGTTAAGGAGTTAGGAATGATGAATGATAGCAAAGGTATATTACCAACTTTGAAAAATAACAGAAAGGAATGGGTAATATGTTGGATATTAAGAGTGAAACTAAAATGTGAAGTATACCGGTATGTGCAATTAGAACAAGGAATGTGATGGTATTATGGACAGATCAGGCTGTAAATTAAATGCATAAATTATCATTTTAATAGGTAAATGTAGGAATCTGAAAACAAACAAAATTACCTATGTGAAAAGTATGAGCATAGCAAAAATTGCAAGCACAAGAGAAGCTTCTGAAAGAACTAAAATTAGTTGCGTGAAAAGCACGAGGGGTGTCGGGTTAGACTAGTGCAGACTGACCAGGCTGGGGCGGCTGACTCTCCTCAGCATTCACAGCTTCTGTTGTTGGCACAATATCGTCGTCAAGCCCAGCCAGCTGATCTTGCTCTCGGGCAAGGAATTCTGCTGCCGGGTCCACTTCAGTTCCTCCCTCAGTTGGGGGCACAAAACTGTCTCCAAAACCGTCCATTTTCTGCACTGCAATCAAGAAATTTTGAAGTTATATTATAAATATTGAAGTTATACAGTATATTAACGAATGAGTAGGTAAGGCTTATATATATCTTTTTCATTTTAATATTGGTATCAAGTTCAGAGCTGCCACTATAACTTACATGATTACAGTTCATATTTTAGGTATTTATCTAATATATTGCCGTTCTGTATCAGTGTTGCCAGATCCGGCTAGGTCCCAGTATTTTGCCCCGGTCAGGTATTGGTACTTTACCACGGGAAGAAAATGCCATAGAGAATAGGGTAATTATCTATTCTATTACCGTTTTCTAATACGATGTTTTTACCATTCTGAGACACTTTTCTTCTATGGCATTTTCTTTGGAAATGCCCCATTTCCAAGATAGAGCATTTTGAAATTAGCCTGACTTTACCTAAACTAACCTAGCCCGCAACAGACTACCGGGACCTAACCATGGCAAACTACCGGGATCTAACCTGGGCAAAATACTGGGACCCAGCAACACTGCTACAAAATGGCAACAGTCTAGATCAGTGGTTCTTAAACTGGGGGGCACCAGAAACTTCCAGGGAGGTTGAGAGCAGGGTTTTGGTAAATAATCTGTGATGTTAATTTTTGCAAAATTGCCAAAAACTTTAACACTGTTTCCACAAGTAAGTAAGTAAGTAAGTAAGTAAGTAAGTAAGTAAGTAAGTAAGTAAGTAAGTAAGTAAGTAAGTAAGTAAGTAAGTAAGTAAGTAAGTAAGTAAGTAAGTAAGTAAGTAAGTAAGTAAGTAAGTAAGTAAGTAAGTAAGTAAGTAAGTAAGTAAGTAAGTAAGTAAGTAAGTAAGTAAGTAAGTAAGTAAGTAAGTAAGTAAGTAAGTAAGTAAGTAAGTAAGTAAGTAAGTAAGTAAGTAAGTAAGTAAGTAAGTAAGTAAGTAAGTCAGTCAGTCAGTCAGTCAGTCAGTCAGTCAGTCAGTCAGTCAGTCAGTCAGTCAGTCAGTCAGTCAGTCAGTCAGTCAGTCAGTCAGTCAGTCAGTCAGTCAGTCAGTCAGTCAGTCAGTCAGTCAGTCAGTCAGTCAGTCAGTCAGTCAGTCAGTCAGTCAGTCAGTCAGTCAGTCAGTCAGTCAGTCAGTCAGTCAGTCAGTCAGTCAGTCAGTCAGTCAGTCAGTCAGTCAGTCAGTCAGTCAGTCAGTCAGTCAGTCAGTCAGTCAGTCAGTCAGTCAGTCAGTCAGTCAGTCAGTCAGTCAGTCAGTCAGTCAGTCAGTCAGTCAGTCAGTCAGTCAGTCAGTCAGTCAGTCAGTCAGTCAGTCAGTCAGTCAGTCAGTCAGTCAGTCAGTCAGTCAGTCAGTCAGTCAGTCAGTCAGTCAGTCAGTCAGTCAGTCAGTCAGTCAGTCAGTCAGTCAGTCAGTCTCTCTCTCTCTCTCTCTCTCTCTCTCTCTCTCTCTCTCTCTCTCTCTCTCTCTCTCTCTCTCTCTCTCTCTCTCTCTCTCTCTCTCTCTCTCTCTCTCTCTCTCTCTTTTTTTTTTCTTCTCTCTCTCTCTTTTTTCTTCCCTCTCTCTCTCTCTCTCTCTATGTATATATATATATATATATATATATATATATATATATATATATTTGACAAAATGGGAAAGGAAAGTCAAGGGTGTATGTATGTATGTATGTATGTATGTATGTATGTATGTATGTATGTATGTATGTATGTAAGTACGTAAGTACGTAAGTACGTACGTACGTACGTACGTATGTATGCATGCATGCTCCTCAACCCACAGTCCCTGACCCAATCCACCCTTACCCTAACCCCCTTCCTAATCCTCCCCTGGATCCCCCGCATATTATGCTACCCATGAGCGGCCCTCTGCGGGACCCATAACTTGAAATACTGCCAAGAATTCAATTCATGAAAGTAAAATGTAATTTGGTTTCATTATATTTTTCTTCTTCCTGTTTTCTGTGAATATCTATCATCCATCCATATAATTATATACTATGTAAGGCTCTCATTATAACTCTTATATGGTTTCGAAATGCTCCACAATGGGCACAAATTTCCAAAATTTCAAAGTACACTGTATACTGTTTGGTAAACATTTTAAGGGATGGAGGGGGGGGGATCTATACATAATGCAGAGGGGGGCGTGAGGCAAAGAAGTTTAAGAACCACTGGTTTAGATAAATACAGAAGTGTCTTAGAATGGTATAAATTTGTGGGTAAAGAGGGTAGAAACATCGTACTAGAAATAATTACCATATATTATTTCTTTTGATTATAACCCAGAAGAGCTAATTAGATTGGTCAAAATAATTGGAAGAGACCAACAAAATTACCTGGTATTTATTGAAAGAATTACCGTTTTGTAGCAGTGTTGCCAGATCCGGCTAGGTCCCAGTACTTTGGCCCGGTCATTTTCTGTACTTTACCACGGTTATTTCCCGGTAGTTTGCCCAGGTTAGGTCCCGGTAGTCTGCCCAGGTTAGGTCCCGGTAGTCTGATGCGGTCTAGGTTAGGTTAGGTTAGGTTAGGTTAGGTTAGGTTAGGTTAGGTTAGGTTAGGTTAGGTTAGGTTAGGTCAGGTTAGGTCAGGTCAGGTAAGGTCAGGCTAATTTCAAAGTACCCCATTTGAATATGCCCTATCTCGGAAATGGGGCATTTGCCGAGAAAATGCCATAGAAGAAAATAGTCTTAGAATGGTCTGAATAAGTGGGTAATGAAGGTAGAAAAACCGTACCCAATAACGGTAATTCATTCAATATTTACCAATTACCTTGATGACCAAATCAATCCTACTTAAATACCGGAAATGACACACTAAAATTCGTTTGGACACAAGACTCGTCAACCAATATATATATGTCAAGAGTTAAAAAGGCCGGTTAAGTTCTTACCCAAGGCTAATATTAAACTGTGTACGTTACAATAATGACCCTTGTTACTGTATAAACTGGTAAGACACGATAATTGGTCCTGGTGGAGTAATACACAGCGTTGCAGTCGACCACCTCATCACCCAGTATAATATGCAGTCGACCACCTCATCACCCAGTATAATATGACACTGACCAACATCCTCATTTATAACTTTTACTCCATTTCCAACACCTCACCCACACCCTATATAGAGAAAAAACACAGGACAAACATTTCTCATCTATATATATCAATGGAAAAAGTATCATGTGTCAAAATATAACGTAAACTGACACAGTGTAATGCAGATTTCTGACAGCTGACTGGCCGAGTGCCTCCTCCCCTCACCGTCCTCCTACACACACATGTATGTATCCACACATAATTAGGTAGATTTTTGTGACTAATTGAATACTTTCTTATTTCAAAATGTCTTAAATATTACAAAGAAACATTTTTTCTATAGAAACTTAGGAAATTTCAGGGCTGAAGAGCGAACGATCTTTCCCACTGATTTTAGTTTTGTCTGTTTCCGTGCGTTTATTTATTATATTCATGACAGTAATTTTTTATTTATTTATAATTCATGTACTAGCAGGGTTTCCAAGGGCGTCCAAACCTCGTGATAAAAGGCGAGGAATTTTTTCTGCTTACCAGCTTGTATATATATTAAGTTACAATTTCTTTGCATTCATGTGGATGCCGATACGTTTGTCATCGTTCACTTTATGCCACGAACTAACCAAACCAATATTCCATCGAGCATTCTAGAGGAATCAGGAATCCAGTGCAGGAGCAAATAATAACGATATGCCGTGCATGTCATCGTAGTAAAATTCAGCTAAATAGGAGTAGAGAAGACCGAGCTAGGCCTGGAAGACCCTGTAGTACGAATCAGAATAAATCGGGCGGTAAACAAGCACGAAGGAAATCAAGAAATAATGGAGGGTCAGGTTGAATAATCGAAAGAGTGGCTAGAGTCCGAAGGGGCGCCCAAACCCTAAACATACTACCCACTCCACCACAGGCATTAATACCCTTCCTGTGAGGAATGGTTAATGAAATGCATTAGATAGGCTATATACAGATTAGAAGTTTGAGCAGAACTTTACTTCTTCCTACATGATAGAAATACCGTTCAAATACGTTCTGTTGAACTAGAATTGAAGAAAAGGCTAAACCGGAGATACTGACAAGAACCTGCTTGAAGGAAAGGAGGGACAATTGAAGACGTCAAACCATAACATTAGCTCACCTCTAAGTTATAGAAGCATTATAGGAGGCACTAATAACTCAGTCTCACACCACCCGTTTACTGTTTGGCAACGAGGAGTGAACAAAGTGGTGCGAGGTAACATTAAACCTAGCTGATCCCCTCTTCTCCACCCAGTTTATATGCATTTAAGCCTGGAATCCAAGTTACCAAGGCAAAGGGAACAATATACCTTATATGAATCTATATTCATAATACTGTACAGTATATGGAAATGCCTTCATGTCCAGTCTAATGTCAAAAACCTCATATTCACACAATAAATCTAGAAACATTAGCCAAACTGGAGTGAATTTTTATCTTAACTGGATACCAACAATGCCAGCAGAGTAGCAGACGTCTGGACTGGAAGGGTATACTGTATAAACACAATAATAAGAGAAGTTTTTTTTTATTGATACCCCCATTCTCTAAGACTTAAAAACTTGTAGTAGTGTAGTACCTTCTTTTTTTTTGCATTGTCATACAATACTGTAATATTCAGATGCAGTTTTAAGCTATTCATTCTTTCACAAACTGTAATACCAATAAAGTACTGTAGCCTACTTAGTTTACAGATGGCATCATTAATTTGATTTAAGCTATAGGTACAGTGGAAACAAAAATGATTTTATATTGCTTAAATAATGATGATTTGAAAGACATCTTAATCATTTTCCATCAGATGTTTTTGTAATCAGACAAGAAGACCAGTTCTGTATTTGCTTGACCCTGTTTTTTATATATGTGCAGCTAACTTTGGGACTTTTATCACATTCTCACAAAATTATACCCTTGCAATGAATAACTAGAAGCATATTATGAACACAGCACAAAATTTATGCATTATGAGGCAATGCAGCTTTGCGCAGTGGCAATATCGTAACCAATGAGGTCGAGGATTGCTACTGTGCTTAACTGCTATCAGTATTGGGAAAAGCAAGAACCTCGGTGACCTACCCCTCCCCAGGAAGGGTAGGTAAGCCTTACCCCGCCTCCAAGCGGTGACCTCGGGGGTACACCTCCTTTTTTTATCTAGTTTTTATCCATTCAGGAGGTGGAGCCAAAGGGGAAGGCGGTGTGGGGGTGAGACCTAGCTTCCCCCACATATAGGTTTTAAGGTTTTTATTGTATTTTTATTGTATTTTAGTGTTTTTAAGATTTTAATTTCTATGACTGCATGTTTTTATATTTTGTGATAATTTCTTTTAAATTTATGACCTTGTTTTTAGCTTTTGACAATGCCGACGGCCCGTGTCCCTCCGGGAATGAGCACTGCATTGGCCTTGCCAGCCATCAGTGGCCCCCCAATGGGGGAGTGGACAGATATGGCTACTGGCGGGGGAGGGTCTCCGGGTTGCCCTGTAGAGGGAGTAGGGAAGAGGGATTGTATGAGAGTGGTAGCTATGAATGTGAATGGAATGACGGATGGGACCAAGAGGCGAGAGATTGTAGAATGTTTTAAGAAAGGAAGAGTGGATGTGATGGGAGTGACGGAGACACACGTGAAAGGATGTGGAGTGGTTGAGTGTCAGGAAGGAAGGGAGAGTGGACTGTGGGAGGGAATGGAGGGAGGAGTAGTATGGACGGGCATGAATGAAAAGAGTAAAGGAAGAGGGAAGGAAGGGTGTGCGCTGTTGGTGTCTCCGTGGGTGTGGAAGGGAGTGGATGGACATGGGTGGAATGGATCGAGGATTGTATAGATGACTGGAAAGATTGGCTTGGTGAAGTATGCTTGGGTGTGTGCTTATGCACCAGTGAATGAAAAGAGTAAGACAGGGAGAGAGAAGATGAGAGTGTTTTGGGAAGAGCTGAATGCATGTCTGAGAGGAATTGATAATGGAAGGAGAATAGTGATGATGGGAGACATGAATGGAAAGGTGGGAGGTGAGGAAGTGGGGAATATTGTGGGTAAATGGGGTGTAGAAGGAACAAATGAGAATGGTGAATATCTGGTGGATGTCTGTGCTGAGAGGGGGTTGTTCTTGGCGAACACCTTCTTTCAGCACAAGATGATCCACAGGTATACATGGAAGAGAAGGGATGAGAGAGGAGAGCAGAAGAGTTTGATTGATTATGTGGCAGTGGATGAAAGGTTGAGGAAGGATGTGTATGATGCAAAAGTAGTGAGAGGAATGGTCCATTGCTCCGACCATTTTGCGGTGTTGGTGAGGATGAAGGTTAGGGTTAAGTGGGAGTATAGTAGGAGGGATGAAGGGGTGAGGAATAAGAGGGTGGTGGCTAGTGGGAAATTAGATGTAGAAGAGTATAGGGAGGAATATAAGAGGAGGGTGGGTGAGGCGCTGGGGGATGTAAGGATGGGGATAGGGGAGGGAGTGGGAGTGAATGCGGTGTATGAAATGTTTAAGATGAGAGTATTAAGGACAGCAGCAGAGGTAGTAGGATATAAGTCACAGAAGAGGGGCAAGAAAGGGAGTGCTTGGTGGACAGAAGAAGTGAAAGATGCTGTAGAGGATAAGAGGAAGGCATATCGGAGAACACTACAGAGGAATGTGCCGGAAGAAGTGAGAGAGAGATGGAAAAGAGAATATAATGTGTGTAAGAGACAAGTGAAAATGATGGTGAGTGAGAGTAAAAGGAGAGTGGATGAGGAGTTTGGTATGAAGCTGAGTGAAAAGTTTAAAGAGAACAAGAAATTATTCTGGAAGGAGGTGAAAAGAGAAAGAGGAGAAGGAAAGTCTGGTAGTGTGAGAATGAAGAGAGAGGATGGAGTTACTGTGAGTAGAAGTGAGGAAGTGAAAGAAGTGTGGAAGAGGCATTTTGATGGTCTGATGAATGGGGGGATGGGAGGGGAGGCGGTGGTGACATGCATGGGGATGGAGGCAGGTGGTAGACGACAGGGTGTACAGGGAGATTTAGGAAGGGAAGAGGTTAGGAAAGCAATAGGAAAGTTGAAGATGGGAAAGGCACCAGGGGTGGATGGGATAACTGCTGAAATGTTAAAGTGTGGGGGGGAGGTAGTGGTGGAGTGGATGTTGCTTATATGTACATTGGCCTGGAGGCAGGGAGAGGTGCCAGAGGATTGGAGGAGAGCCATAATTGTACCTTTGTATAAGGGGAAGGGAAGTAAGGATGAGTGTGGTAGCTATAGGGGAATAAGCCTTCTTAGTGTAACGGGGAAGGTTTACGGGAAGGTTCTGACTGAGAGACTGATGGAAGTAACAGGGAATAAAGTTAGTGAGGAGCAGGGAGGGTTCAGAAAGGGTAGAGGATGTGTGGACCAAATATTTGCATTAAAATCAATAGTGGAGAAGTATATTGGGAAGGGTAAGAAGTTGTATGCTGCCTTCATGGACTTGGAGAAGGCATATGATAGAGTTGATAGGAAAGCTATGACAGAGGTGTTGAGAATTTATGGTGTTGGGGGGCCTTTGCTGAAAGGCATTGAGGCTTTTTATGCAGATGCAAAAGCATGTGTACGGGTAGAGGGTGATCTAAGTGAGAGTTTTAATATTAGTGTAGGGCTGAGACAGGGGTGTGTTATGTCACCATGGCTGTTCAATATATATATGGATGGTTGTATGAGAGAGGTGAAAGCCAAAGTGAACGGTCTGGGGGTGAAGTTGAGGTTGAATGAAGCAAACTGGTCCCTGGTGGCAAGTTTGTTTGCGGATGACACTGTGCTGATGGCTGAGAGTGAAAGGAATTTACAGAGAGTGGTGGACGAATTTCAGTCTGTGTGTAAACGAAGGAAATTGAAGGTGAATGTGGGTAAAAGTAAAGTGATGGTATTTGAAAGAGCAGAAACTGAAGTGATTGACTTTGCTACACCTTACAGAGTGGCTGTACCAACTGGGACGAAGTGTGAGATAACTCTGAGGGGTGAGAGGATGGAGGAAGTGAAGGAGTTTAAGTACCTGGGTACAGTTATGTGTAAACATGGAAGTATGGAAGGAGAAATTAGGGAGAGAGCAGTGAAGGGTAGACAGGTCATAGGATCACTGGGGAGGATTATGAAGGGTAGAAGTGTGAGTATGGAAGTGAAAAGGGGACTACGAAATAGTATAATCCTGCCAACACTGACATATGCGTCGGAGACATGGACATGGAATAGGGCGCATCAGTCTAGAATAGGTGCTGTGGAAATGAGTTACTTGAGAGGAGCATGTGGACTTACTAGATGGGATGGAGAAAGTAATGAGAGTGTATATGAGAGATGTGGTATGAGTGAGAAGGCAATTGGTATTGAGTGTGGAGTGGTTGAGAGAGTGAAACGTAATACATTGAGATGGTATGGACATGTGGAGAGAATGCAAGGCGAGGAATTTGTAAAGAAGGTGTATGGAAGTGAAGTTGTAGGACCTGGTGTGAGAGGCAGACCACCGGTTAGATGGCAGAACAGAGTGGAAGAGTATGTAAAGGAGAGAAACATTAGGGGTAGAGGAGGGCTTGAACAAGTAAGGAGGGAGTGTTGGAACAGGGAGAACTGGAGACACTTCTGCCGTGGCCACCCCCTTGGGGGGAGTTCCCGGAGGGAACGAGGCGTCGGAGCTATAGATAGATAGATAGCAGAAAAATCAACAAATGAAACAAAGTAGAAGAAAATAATATTATATTCAATTAGTATTGAGAGCCTATATATATATATATATATATATATATATATATATAAAAAAGTACTAGGCCACTACTATTAGGGTATTTGATTATTTCTGACAATCAAAGCTTAACTACAGTACAGTATTCTGCTAGCATATCCATGTCACCTCATCACTTTCAAGAGAATAGAAATCAATCCTGGCAAAACACCACACTTCAAGCTCTCCCCTAATCCTGATGGCTGGGAACTCGGTACTATCCCTAGATACAGTACACTAGAAAAAAATATATAAAATTGCAAAAACATAATGAACATTTTTTCTCCATTCTATTATGCAGTTCTCAGGAAATTTAGATCACTTTTCAGTACAACAAATGAACTCTGAACCACCTCAGCTATCATTTAGTTAACCCTTAAGTAGCAGAGGGGGTTTAATTGTAAAGTCTGAGTTGTTGTTTAAGTGGCGTGCCCAACTCTCTTCTTCTAGGAGTCTAGGGCAATGGTTTTCAACAAGTGGTTCATGGAAGAACTTCATAGTGCCATGGGAATTCTACTGGAATTTGAATACAGTATATGCATTCCAATATAATTCATACTATGCAATCTTTAATACTAGATGTTGGGTTTAATTAAATTTGGGTCTAATAGCATCTGGGAGACAATAGAAAGGGCACGGGCAAGTAAAGTGTACCAGGCCTGAGGTGGATCAAGGTCATGGGTGCATGAGGAGCACCACACTAGGTAAGGGTAATGAAAGCCAGACTAAAAGTGGGCATGGAAGGGCATGTCAAGGGGTGGCTAAAAGGTCCAAAGGGTACACAGCTAGACCAGTAGCACGGACGATGCAAGAAGCCAAGGTGAGGATGTCTCGGTTGGAGATTCTAGCAATATGGTGGGAAAAGGTAGCCACCAGCACAGCACACATACTCTCACTCCCTGCAATAAGACCTGCAGCTGCCACCACTGCTGCACCGAGCAGCATCCTGTCAGCCATCACATGGGAGTATGCTGCCCTGTCAAGTAGAGGCAAAAACCGGTACCAGTATTCAGAAAGCTCTCAGTAGGCTATCAATATAACTGTATAAGAATTCATTTATACATGACATGCTGACTATTCATACGTAGGCTAGGCCTGTGTAAAGTCCTGTTACTCCTGTACCTCCATTAGCATATACACAAGCTGCATTGTCTTGTCGTGATGAAACGATTATGCAATATGCTTCTATCATATCATAAATAAACAGTTTATATAATAACTTAGTCTACAGCCTACAGTTATGGTAACCAGCCACAAAAGCTGGAGAAATTATAACATAAAACTTTGGTATATAACTGTATACACAAGACATACATTGACACTCACCTGTGATCATTCATAATGGTAGTGAAGCCACTGAGGATGGTGTAAAGGTCAAGGTAGACTTCCTTGTGTTTCATATAAACCACATCTAAGACATACAGGGCATGAGACAAAAGTTGCTTAGGTTCCATCATAGGGGCACCTGCCTGCACCACCCCCTGACGAAAGTTGCTCAAGTCACCGCCACCAAGGCCACCCAGCCACACCATCATGCCTACGTACACCACCATTGAACTCCGGCGGTAAAGCTGTGAGAAAGTAACTGTATTCATTAGGAATCACATGAACTACTAATCGATAATTTCTTTTTACTAAGCTTAGATACATTGCATGGCATTCATATTAGGCCACCTGTACCAAATCATTGGTAAAGTACTGCAAAAACATAGTAGGAGTAGAAAGCTCTGCCAAAGAATGTCCGACTCCTATGATGTTGGAAGGCTCAAAATTGCCTAGATTTGTTTTTTCTCTTACAGACCTTACTTTAAGTATTTTGATGCCCTTTCAGACCCCAGCCACTTGAATTTCAATTGTTCATCCCACCTCTCTATCATCTTCACCCTAGTCCTACAAGGTCTTCTTTCATCCCCAAATCAAATCTTACTGACCTTCGTTGCTGGATACATTTAATGGATTCTACATTAGGAATGCCTAGCCAGCCTTTAGATACATAGGACAGACACATTCTTTATTTAGATTCATATCACAAATTACAAAGTAGTTTCTTGGGTACATAGGCTACACCACTCAGTATCTCTGGCACATGAAATAGGTGGTTCCTCTGCACATACCCACACATATAATCTCACTCAGTGTGGCTTCTGCTGCGGCCAATCCCAGGTGGAGTACCCCTGGGAGGGTGAAAGGCCCCAATTTCACAATTACACTGGATTTATTCTTCTGAACTCTTCCTAAATGCCCAGTCCAGACTGGGTGACTGTACTACACAGACTTGCTGCTCTCTAACCTCTGTGCCCTCGCTGTTTTTGGAAAAATCATCCCACCAGCAGAAATAAGGAAAGTTGAATAGAAATTATAATTTTGTATTCTTATCCTTCCATCTAGTTTTATAAGTAATGTAATATTTCTGTTAATATTGAGTATTGTCTTTTTTGCTACCGTTATTATTGTTTATATCGGGACTTAGGACAATAATATTTGTTATATTAATTGTAGTGTTTAAGTGTACCGTGTGATTACCACTTCATTTGTACTACTGTGCGTTTTTTTCTTTTGTATTGTACTACTGTATGATTTTAATTGAATCGTTTGCCTTTAATTGTATATTTGTGTTTATTCTTTTCCTTGTACCCTGCTATACTCCCTTCCTGTCTTTTCTAAAAAAGGGTATTCCCAAGGGAATATTTGTACTCTGTCACCCTACCTTTTCTGACCTGCCCTCACCTCAACCATCCACCTTGCACCTCAACTCACCTCCCTTTTCTCTCGCACTTCACTAACAGTAACCTAGTCTAAAATTCACACATAAGTCATTCACATAATAAGTCACAATAAACAGTCACACACTTACCATGGCAAAAGTACAGTGCAGTAATACCCTGCTTTACGTCATCTCAATTTGTGTCAAATCTGACTTTATGCCACTTTTCTAGAGTATATTTTAGTTAAGTTTACATAATTTTATTGTCTAAAATCTGAGATACATTGTGGCCTTTGCAGTTAATCAATGATGTAAGCTAAGGTATTACTGCACTGCATGCAGTATTCTTCTCTCTTACCTCAAATAATTCCATATCTACACTCAACTTACCCTAGAGTCAATCTGTTCAAGGATGTTCCGCTCGGACTGGATGACAGCATGAGCACTGGTCATCACTTTCATCCTCTTGAGACACTTCTGACACATTTGAGGGGTCATGTTCTGGTATGCAAAACAGGGAGACTGCATGATCATTCAAAACATTCTAAAAAATTTAACAAATGTAATATTAAAAAGTTCATTGCAAACAGTTCAATCATCATCTGAGTTTTACTGTACCAAACCCTGAGCAAAAATAACTATCTATCCTCATCCATTTTCTCCACATGTCCAAACCATCTTAACACACACTGCTCTGCATGGCTGGCTACATCTCTCACGACACTGGTCCTTCTTCTCACTTCCTCAGTCCAGAATCTATCCATCTGAGTCACGCCACACATGCTCCTCAGACATCCCACCTTTACTGAGTTCAGCCTTCTCTTCTCTCTTACTCCCATATTTCATGTTTCAGCTCCATACAGTGAGGTAGGTACTACTATCACTTCATATAACCCACTCTATGTGACCTACAGCCAAACATCCAATTCAATCCTCCTAAAAATTTCCCTACTTCATTTACTCTAGACTTCTCCTCTGACTCTAGTTTAACATCCACTGTAACCTTAGACCCCAAATAATTAAAACACTCCACTTCAACTATTTCACCATCCAGTATTACAGTATGTTCATCATTCTACCATCTGTTTCCCTCCCACACCTCATCACTTTGCTCTAACCCAAGTTCACTCTAAAGTTTCCTCCTCCTTCACACTCATTCAAACTTCTGCACTAACTAACTCAGTTTCTCTTCTGAATCTGCCACTAATGCTGTCAAAAAATAGCTGATTCAGGCACTTCTCCCTAACCCCAATAACCATGGTAACATTACACAACCTTGATGGAGTCCCACCTTTATAGGAAACCACTCACTCACACTACTTCCAGTCTAACACTCACTCTACTGTTTTCATTGAAGCTTTTCACCCCACTCAATAATATCCTCCCAGATCATACAAATGCAAAACATTCCACAATCCAAAAACTTAAGTTATATAAAACTATACTGTACTTAGATATATATTAGTGCCTCATGCAATATTGTACAGCTCATAATCTTCTTTAACCTTTTCCTATTCCCAGGATCAAGAATGTAAGGAAGACAGATTGCCCACACTAAGACATTGCATATGGTATAGACCACCTAACTCTATAAAATGCATTTAATATATAATCACTACCGGGTATGTTAAAATGCAAATGTAACTTATCTTATTAAGGCTACAGTACCGGTACACTAGCAATATGGGAACAAAATTAAGTGCAATAAAATTACCTTGACTATGACAGGAAAGAACCAAATTACTTAACGGCTGTCTGCCACCCACTAATCCAAAGAAACACTCTACAGTAGTGAGAATAATGATAAAACCTTATTGCCCTCCACATATTTTGACACTATAACATTAATAATATTTATCAAGTGGAAGGAAATCAATCATAGCAACATAATAGCTAGTTAATGGACAGTATGCTTCAAAGGATGAACTAGGAAAGGAGAGATTGTTGAAGACTTGAAAACAATTGACATGGGTCATAGAGAATGTCAAAACTCTCTAAATAGTGCTTACATCCCTGCCAGAAAATACCAGGTAGGACCATTACCATTGGTGGAGGAAAGAACTGCTGAAGGCATTTCATTCACGATCATCTCATCCCTAGATAGATGGACAAATAGATAGACTACCTTCTTGTGTGAAAAGAGCTTGGAGGCAATCATGATGCAAGTGATAAGGCGGAGAGGAGATTGGTCTGCCACTTTCTTCTCTACTGCCTTTATCAGCCTCTCTCTCTTCCGGCCCTTGCTTGTAGTTTCTGTCACATACTCCAGCAAGCTATTCATGTGACTTGTCATATACCTGAAAGTTGTCCTCTGCTAGATAATTATTGAAACCACTAGCCTACTACTGTATTGTACTGCTTACAAGGTTCCCAATTACTGTCAACCATTTATCTACAGCTGATGATCTAATTTCTGATACCTATGAGTGTTTTATTGAACATTAGAAATTGTGCATGAAAGCCATCACTAGATTTTTTATCTCCCAAAAAATTCTTATATACATTAGGTATGTAAACTATTAGCCACCAAAAATTGCTACACTGGCATCTGTGAATTCTATTGTATTCTTTAACAAGACCTTAACATAATTGATAAATTTTAAGTTGTTTCATGGTAGAAACAACCAAGCAAAAAGGAAGGAAGCAGAAAGAGTTGATAGCAATATTGGATCACATACCATAGTTTTAATCATTAATTACTGTAGCTGGAACAGATAGCAGTTAACAGTGACCATTCCCAAAAATAATACAAGATTCTTTTATGCTTATGACCAGTAAATTGGTAACTCAAAACATCTGAGAAGTAAGATGTTACGGTACCAATCACAGCAGCCTTCATGATATTAAAAATGAATTTTTAATGACATATGATAAAAAATCAGTAACTGTAGCTATAGTCATCTGACTCCACACTTGCCATGTCAAAATACAGTGATCTCCTAAATTTTCTGTGGAAAGGGAACACTTGGTTAACAAGGCAGAAATGGCAGAAATGCAGTTTTCTTAAGCTACAGGACAACATTACTTTCTCCCATCCAACATACATGCAGCTCAAAGTGGTGCAAGAATAACACTATCTGGGTCTATACAGTAGCTCTGCACCAACCAGGAGATGACTCCGGTACAATACTCACACCATTGGGACTCACCTCTGGAATATCTCCAGGGCAATGTACTTGACATGTTGTGAGAGGGAGAAGAGCTGAGTGACAGGGACAATAACTGACATGATTGAGGTGATGTCCAGGAAAGCTAATGCTGGGTGAACCTCACTCATCTCTCTTTCATTTTCTGCTTCCAACACCTTGATGAGGTCCTTAATATGCTCCCCTGAAATTTCAACTTGTGTGTTAATCCTTAAATTTTTCAAGTTGGCAAGACATCACAATTCCTGACAATAATATCTGCCATCTTGCAAGGGTATATATAAAAGAAGGCAGGAGGTTAATTAAATTTATGGAGTATGTTTCTGCAGGGTGTAACTTGGCACAGTGGTTAGCATGCCTGGTAGGCTACTTCAAATGAAAAGTTCTGGGGTTTGTCACTTAGGAGGGCAGTCCCCTCACACCACACCCATTGCTTTGTAACATACAGTACAGTAGTTTGGAGGAAAAAGTAGCTCTCATTTTCTACCCCATTGATAAGCCCCTTCAGGCTGTTCTGTTCTCTGCTTCAAGGGTTTAATTTCATAATTTTGACCTAAACAAGGGAAAGTTTTATTAAGACCAGAGGGGGCTCTACTTCCCCATCATTCTTTTTCAATAATTCTAAATTTTATAACATTTCATCTGCATCATCTTAATTCAATAATCTCCAGACACAGCATTTCTTACACATACACCAGCAGCTACAAGAAATGGACATTTTAAATTATATTACAGTAAATATGGAAAAGATGACCTCTTTTGGGGGGAGACTATAGCAATCTGGGGTTTTAGTCGAACCGAAACTGACCTAACCGAGCCTAATCAGGACCACAGCATCCTTCATTCATAATAATCTTTTAATCCTAACCTAACCTGGGCATCCTTCACAATCAGTGACCCTTCAGTCCTAACCTGGTTATCCACAGGTGAAGTAGTGCTAACGGTAACGAAATTTGGAAACAGTAAATCTAATGAGGTGATGTATACAAGGTAGGACAAAAGTGGTCATCTCTTCCATATTGTTCTAGTTACTTGCATAATGGAATTTGGAAACTGACTGGCAATGTTAGATCCAGGTCATGTCAGGATAAGTTCCAGCAGGTCAGGTCACGTACCACTATCTCAGATTATAATGGTAGACTTTGGGGTAGCCATAACAGAGAAAGCTACAGTATTACAGTAACAGTAACATATCAAGTTAACTTAGTGTGTACCATGTCGCAAAAACAATCAAGAAAATATGCAATAACTTACTTGTATTAACGCCATTATGTGTCCACGGGTGTTCATAATATGACTGGTGATTCTCCCATTCATGATATTCATCCCCGCAATTCATCATTAGTTTATATTTCTTTCCTCACACCAATAGGCCTTTTTCTCTGCAGTTTTTGTAATCACCAGAGAGGCCTATAGAACTGAGTGCCAGCAGAAAATTGCCAAAACACCCCAAATGTTCAATGTGTCAAAAGAAATGAAGAAACTGAAAAACGTAACGTGTTAAAATTCTGGACTAAACCAATGTGCTTTATCGATATAACAATGGGTCATATTCAAGAACATTCATAGTGTATACGATGGCGTGGTACCGGTACGATGGCTCTGTTGTTTGCCTATATAGCAGTCATACCAGTGCTACACCACGAATGTTCTTGCATACGGTCCAATACTCCGCCATGTCTGTCTGGTTAATCTAAATATTATTCATTCATTCATATCATCACGTGATCTGAAAAAAAGGACATTTGACCCAATTTTCTTATAAAGTTTTATCATTGTTATCGCTAACTCTATCATAAAATCAATGCATATTCAAATCTCACATGTATCCTTCAATTCTTCATTTACTATAGAGAATCTCACATGTTTGAATGAGAACTAACCGGCCACGGGCATCGCAGGGCGCAGGCTCGCAGGCGCGCGGCGTGTGAATGGTCACCGACTCACTGGTGTGATAAACACGGCGCCGTGACGGCGGACTCCGCCACGGAGCATCGGAGCCAAAGGTATTGCTGCAGCATTGGGCGCCGTTCGTAAGCAATTCTAAAATTATTTACACCTTTTGTTATTTTAATAAACAAGATATGGATGATTAAAGATACCAGTAAAATTTAAATTTTGCGTTAAAAAAAATCTACAACGGGTTACCTAAGCACAAAAATGAAAGTTTACTAGCTAATTAATAATAAGGTAGGTTATAAAAACAATGTTTACACCACGTACTGCATACTTATATTGGTTTGAATTGTGGTTAAATACAGTGCACAAAATGTTTATAACACAGTTATAGTACTTAATTATATTTAGATGTGGCACCTGCTCCGTAATTGTGTATATATTATAAAGTGTCATTGCAGATAGTTATGTGAAGCTACATTGGTTCTACAAATCTCATGGCATTTCCTATATAATAGGCTCATTTATATTTTTAATTTTGTTAACTGATATATGTTTTCTTTAAGTTTAAACCTTTGCATATTATATATAATGCTTAGGTGCCATATCTACGACTCGCGGAATGAAGAAAACAAACTGATTATACAAAGATAACTAAAATAATTTATTGGAAATGTAGTAGTTTTAGCCTTGCTTAAACTCTTCATTCTTCAAGAACATATATAAACGGAACAAGTCCCAGTAGGACTCCATAGGAAGGCACAGGAACGATAAATGTGAAGAGGGTGTGTGGTAGCCAGCATCGTCGAATGTTCATTAGGTCACATGGGGCTAAGTCACGGTGTAGTATATTAATGATTAGGTTTGGGGATGAAAGATGACCTCCCTAGGCCTGGAAATTTCCTGTAGGATGAGGGAGAAGATGATAGAGAGGTGGGACAGCAAGCACCAAGGAGATAAAAGGAAAGGAGTGAGTACACTGGTGAGTAATGTCTCTTTGTAGGCTATACAGTACAGCAGTATTATAGGGGAAGCAAGAGAGGTAAAGGCTGGTTCAATTTCCATTTATCACTCTTCACAAAGTTTCTTAACACTGCCAGGTTGGTCACTCGATCAGGATTGTAGGTATGCATTTGAACCGTTCCCACTGACCAAAACTACAAAACACTTCATTTCCAATAAAGAATATATGAAATGCCATGGCACTAAAGCATAAAAAAAAAGGATAATTATACTGTTAGACGCCTATTTTATGTCATCCACATGCACTTGGCATGTGCCCGTCTCCATATGTTGCGACTGAAATGACTAACTCTAAAATATTTATAACATCATGCAAACTACAGCTATAGATTCTCTTAAGAATAAAGAGTATAATGAAGAACCCTTAGACCCTTAGTACGATGAAGAAGGTGATAGTGAGGTGGGACAAACAAGCATGAAGGAAATTTAAGGAAAGGAGAGTCAAATTAAGAATTGAAAGGGAGTGGTTGGGACCGAATGGGTGCCAAAATCCTTTATATACTGCCCACATCATCACAGGAAATACTCCCTCTATACGGAGACTAGAGGTGTAGATACGGACAGTCAGGAGATTATATAAAAAGTACTGTCTGTTAACGTGATTGTAAAAGTGTCCAACGAGGTGAGATGTGACAATACAAGAAGCAGCAAGAGTTCTGAGTGAAGGCTGTCAAGTTTGAGACGAGCTAAAAGGAACATTTATTATGGGCAATGTAGAGTGCTACTGACTCCTCCAAACCTTGCTAGAAAACAGGCAACCTGTATAATTATACGAGCAGGGATCTGTTTTGTTGCACTGTTTAGAGGGCTACGTACTGTACATATTTCTAAATCACGCGCAACAAACGACCCCTTGAAACGGATTATCGTTTGTGTGCGAATTGTAAGGCGACTGATTCCTGCATACTAGGCTAAAATACAACCTCCTCTCCCCTCTACTCGTATTCTGAGGCAGTTTGTTTGCCGGCATACAGTTTGGTGTCATATTGATAGAAGCAGAAGCCTTCCATGCAGTGCACGACCCACAAGGGAAAACCCCTCAATGGTGGACCCAGGTGGAGTCGAAAGGAAAAGGAAATGTTCAATTCATTCTCATCCTTCCTTCTCTGGACAGACGTACTCCAGTCAGATTCGTGGGGTGTTCTCTAAGTCCACGATATCAAGCTGGAGGCCGGACAGATTCATAGTTTGCCGTGAGAAAGAAGGAATATGTGATCCTCAGTTTGGTGTGAAGAAGAATCTGTTCATTGATGTGACACTCTTGTAGTTTAGGAATGTCCAACAATAAGAGACGTGGTAGAACAAGAGGCCTTCCTGAGAGCCAGTTGTACCTCGCTGAGTACCATGCAGGAGGAGGCATTGAGACATGGCTGCTTCAGGAAAAACACATACAGTAGGTCTGGACACGTGGACACCTGTTGACTACCGCTCTTCCTGGGTCCCCTACCGCTCTGCCTGGCCTTGAAGGACTCGATCATGGAGGGCAAACTGCTCCTGACGAGGGGCAGCAACCAGTTCTTATAATCTTCCGGGTCCTCATTGATGGCGGCCCCTAGCGTCTGCAACAGTTGGGTCACTCCGGCCTGGAACTTGTCAGGCTTGGCAAACGCATCAACAGGTTTGCCCACGAGATTCTGCTGGCTGGTGGGAGCAAGGTCATTTGAAAACAGCTTCTGGACGCCAATATTGGGGTCCCTGAAGCTCCTCCACTCGTGCGGGACAAGATAGAGTGGCGTAGCGAAGGCGTAGCTGGGCCAGTCGAGCTTCTTACGTTTGAATGGATTGGGGCGGGAGGGAGGGGCCAGTGTCTGGTTGAGGAGAGGCCACAAGGGCAGACCGTGGAGGTACCATCTGTAAAGAGTACACATATATATGGAAGGTTAATTATTGTTGTCTCACTCGTTTTGGGACATGATCTAATGGGTAGATCCCTTGTTTCACATTAGCTGGCCTTGGATTCGATTTCCGAGTGAGGTAACTTGCTCATATTTATAAGCACAGAGGATTACGTGATTATTTGGGTGCAACTAGTATTATTTTGTGATACTGTAGGTTCGCCCTCAGGCATAACCCTGTCCCCTGCCCTCCCTGACTAACCTGTAACCATTAGTGAGTTCCACCTCAGCGTCCACGAACCAGTCGGGGTCACACACCACATCCCGACCATCACCTGACGTCCAGCTCACAGCCTCAATGAAGCTGTCACGGTGCAGGTTTACAACGGCGAACTGCTTGGCTCTCTGTCGTGCATGAGAAGATATAATCACCTGTATGAGGACAGCAGAGATCATACGAACACCTATTTTCTTTTTCCCACTGTCAGGCCTGTCGAATTCTGATAAGACTGTTATATATATATATATATATATATATATATATATATATATATATATATATATATATATATATATATATATATATATATATATATATATATATTCCTTTACTTAATACTAGAGAGATTATCATACGAGCAACTACTACATTCTGTTTCTGTTCTTACCTGTACAATATTTCCTTCTCCTGAATAGAACAGTTATCATACGACCATCTATATAAATTTTATCCGTACTGTGGTCGGATATAGTAGAAATAATCATACGTCCTTCAGCTTGTTTTCACGGGATAAGAGGACACCCAAAAATCTGCAAATATCTTAACCTAACTGGAGGATGTAGGAAGTCGTTTTTCGTTTGACATTTTTTGTATATCACGCACCAAAGACTGAACTCAAATTTTATATCCAGCTGAAACCGATCTGATCAATCAATTCTACATGCACAAACTATCAAATCAATCAATTTACAGTTTCTACACAAACAAAACCAGACAAGTCGGCCTTAACGTGACTTACCCTGACTGGTGCTTGTTGTGAAGGAGTGGTAGACTTCTGAGCCAGGACGTGACTCCATCCCTGTTCACACAACTTCTGTAACACCGCCACGTGTATACGGTTGGAAGTACCCAGCAACAGCTTCACTGACGAACACTGCCTGTTAACACACAGATCATTGACGGGTAGATTTCTAAACCATACCACACTGAACAGCATTGGCAGCAAACATATATATAGAATACTGTTGAGCAAATTTACCAACATAGAGCACTGATGATTAATCCTTGCAACACAAAATGCTGTTTAGGAATTTTTGCAACATTGAGAGCAACTGAACAACTTCTGCAACTCTGCAACATAGAATTTGATTCAGTAATTTATACAACACAGGACACTGATGAGCAACTCCTGCCACATAAGGAACTAATCATGCCATGGTAACTTTTCGCAACATAGTACAATGAGGTGGACTTTCTGTTGATAGCCCCGGGCAATTTCACTAAGCAAATTTCTTTTTTAGAGATTAATAGAGTAGTGAGATTCTTTGAAAAATTATCTTTATAGCCCCCTCTCTCCTGACGATAACACCTATGATAATTAACTCACCCAGAGACTAGAGGTTGAGGGAGTGAACAGGAGGTGGCACACAGAGCAGGTCCAGACAACAGAGCCACCATCACCACCAGCATCAACACCTTCACCATCATCAACTTCAACTCCACACGCACCATCTTGAATCCTCCTGTGTGTCGAAACTCGTCATTAATGGGGCACCCTTAGGGAAAATATATCGGCACATGCAGCAGACTTCTTAAAGGATCTGGCGCCCCATCGAACCCAGCCCACTCCCTTCCCTCTCCTTAACAGTACCAACTTTTCCTCTTTTCCTTTGTACTCGTACTCTGTAACATAATCTATTTCCAGGCATTGTGTGGAGGAATCAGTATTGCCTTCCAATATGTACACAAGAGATTACTCCTATAATAATCATCAACCTTATCTGTTTTTCACCCAAATTTTTATATACTGACATTAATGGACCCAGTGCTGTGGTAAGAAAATTGGAGGTTAGCGAGTCCTTCAAACAGTGATACGAAACACCCCCTATATTGAAGGAGCTTGTTTCAAGGCATAATCAGGAGGAATCAGAAGCCACCAGATCTCATACACGATCATAGGGTCCTTAAAATAGTCTTGCTGTTTGTGTTGCCACCAGTGTTCTTCATTACCTTTTCTTTCTTTTAAATAATGGATGTTCATATTTTTGTAAATATGACATTAACACAGAGAGATTATGGACGAAGGCAAATCTAACCTTAAAGCATAGAAGTAAAGACAAAAAAAACGTTGACGTGATACAGGTGTAACGAAATGCAACACAAGAGAGAGAGAGAGAGAGAGAGAGAGAGAGAGAGAGAGAGAGAGAGAGAGAGAGAGAAACTGACCAAGAACCAACATTGACCACCAACC
The DNA here is from genome assembly GCA_033782935.1 of Petrolisthes cinctipes. Classification (NCBI taxonomy): domain Eukaryota; kingdom Metazoa; phylum Arthropoda; class Malacostraca; order Decapoda; family Porcellanidae; genus Petrolisthes; species Petrolisthes cinctipes. The sequence goes on along the minus strand of JAWQEG010001578.1, from coordinate 119,121 downwards.
ATAAAAACGTGTATTTGATGCTTCAGTCAAACGGAGAGCAGGTGCTTGGAGTGTGAAGGAAAACATCCTTTGTGCACGCGTCGCAGTCCTGTGTGTGTGTGTGTGCGTGTTCGCGAAACTATTGATATATTTTTATCTATTTGTGTGTATGTGCATGTGAATATTTATGTGCGTGTTTGTATGACACTTAGGTATATATTAAGAGGTTAATACTATTATCATAATACATCACCATTACATATAGACAGCTTGACATTAGTTGTGATATGGGCAGTGTTTTATTAGTGTCTTTTACACCACTTGACAGACAGCAGTTGATGACACATGATTATACATATGATAGACACAATGCTTTACATGATGAGGTAGCTATGAGGCTCAGACTGGTATATAAATATTACTGGCAGATATGTGGGTGGGTAAGAACCTGTCCCTTGTATGTACAGTTGAGCAAGTAGAAAGTGCAAGAAAATTATGGCTGTATTAATTAAGGCAACATCTTCACCACCACTCAAAAGTTCAGCCAATCATGTTCCACCTTGTATTGGTTCTGGGCTCGCAGTGATTCATTAATAAAGATATGAGGGTTTACTACAAAGAACTGCCAGATGCTGCCATATACAGCCATATTTTTCTTGCTGTTTCTACTTGGTCAACTGCAGGCCTACATATGTCAAAGTCCTGATGGTCACTCTCTCCAACACTATGTACTGCATTGCTCCTCTCTGGCTGAGTTCAGGCCTAAAGGTCAATGGCAACTGACAGAGCTAATTAGTTGGTTTATTGATAATGATGTCATATAGCTGATATTATTAAGAAATATCCTCCCTTTGTTCTCAGGTGGTAATGGTTTGTGAAACTACAGGTGCTATAAGTTGTGCTTTATTTTTATACCTTAATTCTAAGCTTTAATTATAGTACTGTACCTATATTCTATTGCAGTATTATTTGTCCTATCATTATTAACTTACTTTATGTACTAATCTATACTGGTACTGTATTTTACTTTACATATTTCTTATAATCTTTTAAGTACTTTATATTTTTCTATATTTCACCACATTTGTACCTTATAAACTATATAATTCCTATAAATCTCATGGCATTTCTTATATAATAGGCCCATTTACATCTTTAGTTTTTTTAACTGATAAATGTTAATTTCCTTTGAACCTTTGTTTTTAAATAATAATTTTGTACAAGTTTATAATATTGTCTTGGGTGGCCTTCTTATTTGATATATGACTTTGCAACAATAAACTTTTCAAATAAAATAAAATAAAATCAATGTATGAATGCGCCCGCGTGCGGGTGTGTGTTCACCAAACCAAGTGTATATATTTATTTATGTGTATTTTATGCGCATGTGAATATCTGTGTGTGTGTGTGTGTGACTTGCGATATGACATCACTCGCGTCGATGACACCTTTACTCTGACAAAGTAACAATGTGTGTTCAACGGCATCACTCTGTTTACATACTGACTTACCGTATTGAATGTCATACTGGCAACACCTCCCTACAGTCAGGCTCCCCTTCCTTCCTTCCTCCCTATATCTGCCGATTTTTATCTCCAGTTCATTTGTGTCTTCCCTTCTTTCCTCACCGCAAATAAATAAAAAATGAGGAAGCGAGAAGACTGCATGTGTAAGACCAGAAAAACCTTATAACATGAAAGGGAAGGAGACACACATACAGGAGAGGAGGGACAGCAACGAGTATGTGTACACTCGTGATACGTAATCTCTGACCAGACGAACTGCAAGAGGCACCACACATACCCTGCATTCAAACTCAGCCTCTATCTATGGCAGTGGTTCTCAACTCATTTCAGGCCATGGACCACCAGCCCAATTAAAAGAATATCGTGGACCATTCCACTAGGCGGAAATACGCTCTCTCCGATATTTTCCAAAATCTGTACCGTTGGTCCTAGCCCTCTATTATGAGTCTATGTGACCCCTGTAAATTTCATCAATATCAGCCCAGTTTCAACCTTTCCTAAAAGTTTCAACAAAATCTGTCCTCTTGTTTTTGTGTTACCAAGTTAACAGACAGACAGACAAACAAACAAACAGACAGAGAAACTAACAGCGATGAAAACATACTGTCGTTAACAGACAACCAGCATAACACATCACACAGCTTAACAACTGACCAGAAATATTTCACTCCGTTCTACTCTTCCTCCCTGCTTAATTTTAGATTACTACAATTTACAGTTGAAAACAAAATCAAAGTACACCACACCTATAAAACAGCGCAGGACGAATAACACAACTAATCAACTGATCAGTTCGGTGGCTACTGCACTACAACAGTGTTACATATAGCCCCACGGCAGCTGACAGGAATCGAACAGGAAGGCTCGTCACATCGACTGGTAAAGTATGTATTATAGGCTAGGGCCGGGGGGCTAAGGCCAGGAATAGCTGCGTGAATCTTGGACATTCCTTTTAAAATTTTGAATAAATTTAGAAACTTAGTGACTCGAAATGCTACTTAGCAGCTTCAACCTGAAGATTGCCAATATATTTTGTAAATAGGAATAATATATGAAAATGAATGGCCAGTTACCGTAATTATCATGATAAAAATTTTCGTACTGAATATTCAATAAATTTTATGCACTTATTTCCAGTTTATTACCAAATATAGTGGACGTCCTGTGGACCACCCAAAAAGTCACCATGGACCACCAGTTGAGAACCACTGATCTATGGTGTAATGGGTGGGGAAATGAGCAATACCAGGCGATTCGAAGCTTTCTGCTCCTCACACTTTGGTCAGAAATTATGTATCACGAGTGTACAATGATAGGATAAAGAAGGAAACGAGGGACAGGGCATGGAAGACAGGAAAGGAATTCACTCGGATCCAAAGTGACGTCCTAAAGAATCCTTAATTAAAGTATACTTCCTACATCTTCTCAAGCAACTATTATTCCCCACTTCCCTTACGACATTTTTTCCTCACGTATGACAAATGTAGTTTTCTTGGCTTAGCACAGTACAAAAGTTAGTTTATATGATATAGTACATACATACAGGTGAAAGAGAGTTACTTGGATGGAATGGACAGTACGATAGAGTCAATATCTTGGGTAGAGTTCACAGTATGGTAGAGTTCACAGTACGGTAGAATTCATAGTAGAGTTTACAGAGTTTACAGTACCGTATAGAGTTCTCAGTGAGTTTACAGAGTTCACAGTATGGTAGAATTCATAGTGGAATTCACAGTATGGTAGAATTCATAGTAAAGTTTACAGAGTTTACAGTACCGTATAGAATTAACAGCGAGTTTATATAGAGTTCAAAGTGTGTTACAGTGAGTTTACAGAGTTCACAGTACGGTAGTATCATCACAATATCCACTCGATATCAACTCGATAATATCAACTCAGTATCATCTCAATATCCACTCGATATCAACTACATATCCTAGTTAGTGTCCCCTAGTCAATTCATTTGTTTAGACTATGTTACTTACGTATTCCGGGTCGTATAATAATTATTTAATATCCCAGTCCGTGTCCATGACACATTGTACACAAGTATCACTTCCAACACCAACCAACATCTATCCCTCACTGCACCGTCTGTGGTGAATACTGGTGATGCCATGGCTGTACACTTGTACAATACCAGCGTCACATGTGTTCTTATTAGGTAATTGGCCAACACCAACAAGTCCCTCTCGCTCACTTTTTCTTCATTTATATCTTGTTCATAACACTAAATATCACATCAAAACTATTGGCTATATAATCAATATAACCATCCTGTATAGTACACATACCACATGCCCACAGCCTAACACACTGACAAATTACCTTCTGGGGCGGTAACAGTGAGTTTACAGAGTTCACAGTAGAGTTTATAGTAGAAAAAGTCATAGAAGCTGGGAAGCAGTTTTTGTTTATAACCAGCACTTTATTAAGGACCCTGTAATCGTGTGTGAAAATTGGAGGCTTCCGATTCCACCTGACCATGCCACGAAACAAGCTCCTTCCATATAGGTGGTGTTTCGTGGCAATATTTGAAGGACTCATTTGTCTCCAATTTTCTGACTACATCACAGGGTCCCTTAATGACTCAATACGGCTCTCCAACCTATGCTTCAAAACAGCAGATCCTCTACTCGTATTCTTTACGAGTCTGTTTCCTGGCACATACAGTTTAGAGGAATCGGCAACCTTCCACCACAGACAATGTTGATAAGTGGGACGCAAATACACTTTTCTCATTGACACATCACTACTAATTGGTGGTTATTTATTCAAAGAGAGACGGGTTTCCTGTGACAGTTTAGTTAAGGGACACTGTGATCGTATATGAAACCTGGTGGCTTTCGATTCCTCCTGACTATGCCACGAAACAAGCTCCTTTAATGTAGGTGGTGTTTCGTGGCAATGTTTGAAGGCCACAAACCTTCATTTTTCTGATTACATCATGCACGGAGATCCTTAAAGGGACCCTGTGATGTATTAAGAAAATTGGAGGTAAATGAGACCTTCAAATATTACCACGAAACGCCACCTATATTGAAGGAGCTTGTTTCGTGGCATAGTCAGGAGGAATCAAAAGCCATCAATTTTCATACATGATCAGAGGAAGGTCCTTAAGGGGATATACAGTATAGTATGTTGAGATGTTTCCGTGTATTATTCCTGAGTTTCGGGTTACGTGTGTCTTGTTTCGAATTATGGTTTTCACTTGTGTAGGCTTCACGCTGTTCGTTTGTTGTGAAGCTAACTAACTATACCTGTCTCTCTCTGTGATTAAAAGGTAGCTACTGTATAGTTCAGTCAGCATTGAATGTACCGTACTTCTCTCTCTCTCTCTCTCTCTCTCTCTCTCTCTCTCTCTCTCTCTCTCTCTCTCTCTCTCTCTCTCTCTCTCCTGACCATCCAGCTGCAGTGCCTCCCGGATACTTGACATAGTATATAATCTTGGTATGTGCTGTACTATTGGCCTCAAGTATTCGTATACACACTATTGTTTTCGAGTGTTTATAACATACAGGAAATTCAAGACTACGTAACTGCAATACAAGAGAATTATTATTATTTGTTGTTTTGCAATAACCAAATCACTTGATAGACCATTTATTACAGTACTTTCAGAATAATGACCTCTCTTTTCATATAGCCTGTGTATGAATTCCTGTGCCAACCGTACATTAGAGTCTTAAGGACCCTGTGATCGTGCACGAGAATTGGAGGCTTCTGATTCCTCCTGACTACGCCACGAAACAAGCTCCCTCCATATAGGTGGTGTTTCGTGGCAATAGGTGAAGGACTCGTATACCTCCAATTTTCTGACTACATCACAGGGTCACTTAATTAACTCCAAATAATGCCAGGAAACAGGGACCAGATTAACAAATATTATGGTGGCCTGTTGTTGTTTGGAATATTTTAGAACGCAAAGGTGGTAAAGATATAGATAACTAAACTCCTGCTTTAGTCTCTGTCTCTCACGATTACTAATTTAGTATATTCTTTATATTTTTAACTCCAAATGTTATATATTAAAAACAACAACAACAACAATGCATTTTCGGCGGCAGGTAACGACACTTAAGGGGGTAATTCACTTTTGTTACTTTGGAGTGCCATGATTCCTCCAAAGTATGCCAGGAAACACGACCAGATGAACAAAAATAATGGTGTTCTATTGCTTGGAATAGTTTGGAGGAATCAGTTGCTCCAGATTTGCCAACACTGTACTTCCCCCTTAACAACGAGTAACACACACACACACACACACACACACAGCCATGACACTCATATGAACTCAGGTTATAGCTCAGTCCTCCATCCGTCGAGGTTCTTGTGCCATCATCACCACCTCACTCCACCTGCCATCCTATATCTCCATTCTTGTGCCTTCATCTGTCATCCTCCTGCCACCCTCTTCATTTTTATTCCATCACCTGCCACCTCCCTGCCACACTCTCCACGTTTGTGCCATCACACCTGCCACCCTATATCTCCATTCTTGTGCCATCCTCCTGTCACCCTCTATCTCCATTCATATGCCATCACCCGCCACCTACCCTCCCATCCTCTATCACCATTTTTGTGCCACTACCTGCCATCACCCCTGCCACCTTCTATCTCTATTCTTGTGCCATCACTTGCCATCCTCCTGCCACCCTCTCCACTTTTGTGACATCACACCTGCCACCCTCGATCTCCATTATTGTGCCATCCTTGTGCCACCCCCCTGCCACCCTCTCCACTTTGTGCCATCTCCTGCCTCGCCGCCATCACAGTACAACTTAAAGAATCTGGCCTCTTGAGTGACTTGTGGTGGCCTCACTCGTCGGGATTTGGTTTATTTACAAGAACTTACTGAACTCGACCACATCGAAGAGTGATTCATGCAGGCTTCAATGTCATAACCAGGTACCCATTTTTACACATCGGGGAGTGAGGGAAGAGGGTCTAAGTGGATCCTAAAAATATTTTAAGAAAGGGGAGGGATACGTGTTTACTTAATTACCGATACTGTTTCCAAAATTAATATAGGAGGTCCGCTTGTGGGTTAGAAATCTAACTGCAAATCGAAATGTTGCCCACCACACGCCCCATTGTACTGTAGAATTTTTTTTTGTTTTTTTGTTTTTTTTTTTTGGAACGGGCTTGGAGTTTTAAAAAGCGAAATAAAATGAAATTGTTAACAAATTCAGATTGGAATCAGTTTTTTTTTATCACAGTTGTGTTTAATACTGGGTGCATTAAAAACTTATTTCAATTATAAAACGAAAATATTAGAAATGGGATGAGGAAGTCACTAATTTTTCGACAGGTAAAAATACATACACACATTAAAAGAATCTAATGAACTGACATCTGATAAATTTAATTCGTAAATATCGGCCTGCAGATTTAATTAATACAGTGTTGGTATATCTGGAACAACTGATTCCTTCAAATTATTCTAAGAAACAGACCACCATTATTTTTGTTAACCTAGTCCTGTGTCCTGGTATTGTTTGGAGGAATCAAGGCACTCTAATGTACCAAAAGTGGATTAGCCCCTTAACTGAAAGGGTCATGACGTGGTTGTGGACGAACTGGATGCTGACACACTCCTAAAAACTATAATTAAAAAAATATATATATCTGTGCTGTGTGGAGGAATCAGTCGGCCTATGGCTTTAGGGCTGGGGTCCTCGGATTGATAGAATGCTTGCATTCTCTCCCAGCTTTGTGTTTCTGGTCTATTTTAATAATAATTTAATCTATGAAATAATTATATATTTAAGTGTTTCTTTGACAGCAACAGATTATTTTTCCTTGAAGTGAAGCCCTTCTATACATATTCATAATGTCCTACAGCTAATATGAATTATTCCATATACAACAACTTTACTTATAAATAATATACTTGGACTAACGCCAAACGATTGTAAATGAAACAATGAAACCCTCCCACTGTACAAGTATTATTCTGATGATAAAGGAAACGTTATTATTTCTACTGTGATGATATTGAAAATCCTCAATAAAATTATGACCTAAATTATCTAAATATTTGTTTGGACCCTCTGATCGTGTCTGAGACTTGGTAGCTTCTGATTCCTCCTAACTATGCCACGAAACAAGCTCCTTCAATATGGGTGGTGTTTCGTGGCCATGTTTGAAGGACTCACTAGCCTCCAATTTTCTGACTACATCACGGGGTTCCTTTAGAGTTTAGACAATTACTCGAGAAAAAAGTAATGGTTGCGATAACTAAAGGAAGTATATATTGTTGGCAATACTAGAGCAACTGATTCCTCCAAACTATTCCAAGCAACAGGCCACCATAATTTTTATTAACCTGGTCCTATTTCCTGGCATACTTTGAAGGAATCAAGGCGCTCCAATATATGTACTGTACCATAAGTATACTGTCCCCTTACAGACTATACAAGAGCTTAGTTGGGTTGCTTTCTTAAACTACTTAGTTACGATAGTTTTTTTGAACCTCTTCTATTACTAACTTGGCTACGATGCCTCTTGATACGTCTTTTGCGATCACAGCACAGAACAAATCACGACAGTTCTTGAAACCGCGGAGATTCTTGAACTTGAATAATCTGTGACCAAACGATACTTGGGAGATATACGATATTCTCATAAGGGTTACCTCATTGGCAGATAGTTCGTCTTTTGGCTCCCTTCGTCCTAAAGTTTGGTTGTATTGGCTTTGAGGACACCAAATGTTTCTGAAGGGAGCAAATACAACCAAAGAAAGGATGAAGGACGGAGAACGAACAAAGAAAAACAAAACAAAATAGACAGTGAAATACCAGAGTAATTTTCAAACAACGAACGATTGATTTTATATTTCTAAACAACAGACATTTTTTCTTGTTAAAGGAAGCAATACTAAAAATTATAAATGCTACTTGGTAGAGGGGTCATATAATTTGTCAGGGAATAGGACGGCTACTGATTACCTCAAACTATGCAGCAAAACAGACGTCGCTTCCACATTCCGATATTGAGGAAGTATAATTTGTTTCATTGCATCATTTGGAGAAATTGATAGTCTTTCAGTTTGATCGGAAAAGACAATATATTTAATCCTTACAAATAGCAGCTCCTAGAGTCCTAGATAACATACTTGTAATAACGTCAAACAATTTAACATGTCAGAGGAAAATCAGTGTTGTCCATACAAGGGATATAATATAGGAGCGTTGAGGTCAGTGTGAAGGTAAACAAACACTCTCTTGACGTTTACAATCCATTCACATGCACTCGAGGAAAGAAAGGTGACACTCTGACGATGACAGGAAAGGGAGGAGGGGGATAACCTAGCTGTATACCATGACGATAAATGGAAGGGAGGGAGGGACACACACAACAACAACAACAACACACAACAACACACAGTACAACATATGAACACACCACAACACTACCACAACACAATACAAAACAACTACACTCACACACACACACACACACACACACACACACAATACAACAGTACGATACACACACACACACACACACACACGACACAATAACACACAATACAACAGAACGACACACACACACACATTCTTCCCAGCAGCAATGGGGACAAATTCCTTTCTTGTGCCGACTATGGACATGAGAGCTGTTGGCCTCCTCTTACGCCAATCATAATCTGAATCTGTGTGGTGTATTTTGTCAAGGCGCTGTGACAAAGTGGAAGAAAAAATGCGCAAGTTAAAAAAAACATTTGTATACGTCGCCATTTGAGTCCAAGTTTTTATATATTTTTCTTAACAGGTTTTGCATTAAGGCCTCGATCGGTAGAAACTCATGACGGAGAATATTATATATACACTTCCGTGATCTAACTAGACTCGTGTTAGTTCCAATCTTAATTTTCATCTTTTCCGTTATTTGCGCATATCCCTTGGACACACACACACATACTGTACGGTACTTGAGAATACAGTACGTATTATCATCTACACAGACTTGGACTTATAATTAATGCCTATCGACTACGTATTGGTCATTAAGGTCATATATTTATAGAGTGATATTGTGTGTGTATGTGAAGAAGTGTGGGTGTGTATGTGTCAGAGTGTGTGTGTAAGTGTATCGTGTCTCGTGTGTATTGTGATGTTGTGTTGTCTCATCTACACAGACGGTAAGCGATTGAATTCTGGTGTGATCAGTCGGCAGGAAAATCGGAGCTAATTGGTCATACGAAAACAACAAAACGTCTTCCCATATAATAAGACTTGCAAAGCACATGCAAGGAGTCATTTCATGTGATGACTTCGTTTGTAGGGTGATATTCAAGAACATTCATGGTGTATACGATGGCCGTGTTGTTTGTCTATGGAGTCTTACCGGCACCACGCCATCGTATATACACACACCATGAATGTTCTTGAATACAGCCCGTAGTATCACAGGATGAGAGCAGGATTAAAGCAGAGTTGAATGATGTTGCAATTATAGTTAGAAAAAAATCTCTTAACCGTCTTGATGACGTGGTGAATACACAAATACACTCCATTTGGTTCGGATGATTCAAAGGCAATCAAAACTATATAATTATGACTTTCAATCGAACTAAGGGAACGACATATCTTTTGACTGAATGCTCATCACCCTATGCACATGAAAAGCTAATGAAGGAAATTGCTATGTCTGGTGGAATTTCACTGCTGTGCGACAAGGGAACAGATTTAACAATGAACAAAACATTTAATATGTTAATATAAGATTTTTGAAAAGTGACACATTGGAACACCTTTCCCCGTTACTACCGTCTTAAACCTTAGAAAAGACTGTATTGGATGAGACAAAGTAGATGATTATGATCTGATGGTGAAAAACTGATGCAGGGAGAGAGGAATTCACTATTGACCAAGTTGAAGGATGCTGTGCCAGATTGTTCATTGTGAAATGTATTTGTCACACATTCCATTTAGTTGCCGGACACTCTTGTGGAACATTGTCAAAAATGCTAGGAGAGCTAATCCATGACATTTATAACCATTTCAAACTTTCACCAAATCGGAAAAAGTTATGAAGAATTTCAACACTTTACTGACTGTGAAACACAAACTGCTGAAGCCTTGTCAAAAATAGTGGTTGTGTGTTTCTCAATGTGTGGATCGCATTCTTGCACAGTGGTCAGCATTGGAATTGTATTTTACAGAAGAGGCTTTTGCAGTGAAAAATTTTCAAGCAGAAAGAATATTACAAGCTCTGAAGTCCCCATACATCAGAGCCACTCTGGAATTCACAAGCTTAAATTTGTTCTCGGGATTTGGTTGGCTTGAACAAAGTTTTTGAGTCTACAGTAATACCTTCCAGCTACACATACTAGTACTAGAGACTGAAAGAGTTCTGAGGATGTTTTGTTCGAAATTTATGATAAGGAAGTCTATTAACTATAATGTATCAGCATTTGAGAATCCAACATATTGGATGCAAAGTAGATAAAATCTATCCTGGTAGCCTATCCTTGCTAGTAAAACCAAGACAATAGTGAAAACACATGAAATTAAGGAGAGCTTTCTTTCACGTTGCAGAGAATGGTACAGAATTGCATGCTCTCAAATACTGAAAAGGACTGATCTGTTGGATCCAGTGTTTGTGGTACTGAAAAACGTCAATCATGAGTTAATTTTAAAGGAAAAAGCTGACGTAAGTGTTGCTTCTGTTTTGTTTCGCAAGCTACCACGTCTTCTTCCTGATGTTGATGTGTAAACCATCAATAAACAGGGAAGATCACCCTTAGTTGATGAAGAAGTAAAAAAAGGTGCATGGCAGAATCACAATTTGGGAAGCATATGAGGAAGTAGCAACTTTTATCGTAAAGGTAACTAACTATCTTCAACTGTACGTGTCTCTTCCTTCTGAAAGCTGCTTTTTACTTCAGCACGCTAAATTAAACGTGCCATTCATTTTGTGTGAATCCAATGACTACTATAATAATTTCTCCAAAGAAAGCTGGTGAGCACTACTTTTTATTGCGCCTGGGGCTGAGGCTGGGGCTGGGGCGACGTGCGGTCACTGGGAGGCCAAAATAGGTCCACACAGGTCGCGGGAATTTTAAATACTGACGACACGAGCCAATCACAGCAGCACTGGGAAACATTAGTAGCCAATCACATTCAATCAATTCAAAAGGAGCCCGCCACCAAGTTCACCAACACGACCTTATCAGAGACCTCCGTTACTCTCGTTCTCATTTGGATATATTTTGCAACTTTAGAGCCAAGGACGATCTTGTATTGGAACTCTTAATAGAGATCACTACTACATTATCCTGCCTCCAGTGTGGTCAGAGACTGCCTCCATTGTGGTCAGCCCTGTGTTTTACGTCGAACAAGAACAACAAAATTTGGAAACTTTTGACACATTGTTGATATTCGAGGCATCTGGCACTCTCGCCAAACCCACTAAACCATCCTTCATCCCTTCGTCGCTTTTCACTGCAACAATAATCGTAAGTTTTTTTGTTTTGTTTTTTTGTATGTTTATGGTTGGTAGCAAGTATTATAACTCTTTCAGCTTTCTGAAATTAGAACACGCAGGAGGATATGTATAGCCTACCTGCTCCAGGGAAGTTGGATTATCCTTCTTACCATAGTCTACCCTAAAATATAATAATGCTTTTTTAAAGTCAATGATATGATAGAAAATGTAAACGTATCTCATTATATTAGGAAAACTATTCTAAACTAACTAATTTTTATATTTCTTGTTTAATGTTGTCACGATTACAAAGCTTTACATCCAGAGTAGGCAAGTTATCAAGGGAAATGTATCCTATAATTAGTGCTTAAGAAAAAACATCAGATATATTTCGAGTGCATAAAAATTTAGCATCTTTCACTACACACAGTTGAAGAATCTACTGAACAACATCAAACGCAGTAAAAGTTAACCCCACCCACCTAGTCTCATACACTTTAATGTTATTGGGTAACCTTGCCAGTTGTTCTCTTTCTCCCACCTCCGACAAGCCAAGTCAGGGCGTTTGGGCAGCATTATCTATCTAGTGCTGACAGTCACTGATGGCAGATATCACACTGCCCACTACTCCATTCGTTCTCTCTGATTAAGAAAAGAAAAACACACACACGCCACAACGAAAGCTTTGCTAGGTCTTTAACCTGGTTTTATAGGCTTAAAAGACATCGGACAACTGATAAAGAACAATTTTCACACGAGAAGGATTGATGATGGACGGAGAATGAGAGAAATGTGTGTTAGTATAGTAAATCCTGCAGATTACTTACCAGCAGTGACAGCTGCGATTCTTGCCTCTCACATCCACATCCGGCAAAGGGCCGTGGCACAACTAACAGCTGGGTATGACTAATAACAAGTAGTTCACAGCGCTGACGTAGGCGCATTCACCACAGTGTTCACAACACTCAACAGATGGTGGGGAGATTCTGCTATAGGCTAAATCATGTGTTCTTATCGTGTGTTGCATAAAAAATACCTGGTACAACAAAATCGAAATCTATTAGTATGGAGAATTTTTTGCAGGAGTAAAACGTCTTTAATGCACTGCTCACAAAAGTGTGTTATTCGGTTGTCTTTGTGTGTTGAGACTCAAATAATCACAAATGACACAATTTCGTGTAAAATAAATATAAATACGTTATCTCATTCGAGAATAGAACCGAAGGCCAATTATTTTGAGACAAAAATGTCCCCTTGACTCACACACGTTGGCCAAGAGTTCAATTCCCTAGTGAGATAAGTTGCTCTTACTTGTGTCCTCTTGTGTTGTTATATAGGCCTTAAAGTTATAGAAGTTTATGCGCCTCTCTGTCTTGTTTCTCCGGCAATCGTGCACACGGGGGTGGAAAATGTCACTAAACTTTGGTGAGTCCCGAGCCCAATGCTGTTCCATTTCTGGCTTTAAGGGGTAATATACTTTTGGTAAGTTAGAGTGCCTTAATTTCTGTACAGAGTGCCATGCAGGAAACAGGACCAAATTAACAAAAATCACTGGTGGTCTGTTGTTGCTTTGAATAATTTGGAGTAATCAGTTGCTCCAGATTTACCAATACTGTATGCTATTCTCCCCTTTAACTGACTGATAACTTACTTGTGTTACTTGTTTATTGTTTATCTGGTTCCACTCTGTCGAAGAGCTCAGCAGGACCCACGTAGTTTATTTTCCTTTATAATTCACATAATCATCCGTCATGTAATGGATCACATCACATAGGAATCAGTCATTGTCAAGTTCTTCAGATCATAACAATTGGAACGCAAAAACTCTTCGATTGGGTTTGAAATTTTTCACATTTTCAGTCCTCCTAATATATGGTGAAAGACTGTTGTATTCTGTACACTCTCGCCCAAATGTTTGTTAACTCCGCCAGCCAGCTACTTCTTCCCAGGCTGCTCCAGAATCTGATGTTCATGACTGTCTCAGTGCCAACCAGAAAAAGACTATACAAATTAATCTAAACAATCGATTTTGGTTGGCGGAGTTGTACTATACTTACCTACACTACAATACATTGGGGGTCGATGGTTCTGTCTTAAACAGAGACACGTTATGAATATGTACCAACTAGGCTAAAGTGATTCTGCAAGAGGAGTAGGATGCGAAGTTGGTAGAAATTCATGTTGTGTCTCCTGATCAGGACAGAACTAATGACCACCAATATACAACCTGTGGGGTGGGCGGGGCAGATTTTAAGAGACCCTGTGATGTAGTCAGAAAATTGGAGGTAAATGAGTCCTTCTAATATTCCCGCGAAACACCACCTACTGTAAATGTAAGGAGCTTGTTTCGTGGCACAGTCAGGAGGAATCAGAAGCCACTAATTCTCATACACGATCAGAGGGTCCTTAAGGAACGAAAACCAATATACAGAGAACATCTTGGTTCAAACAACGTTATTCCACTAATCACAACTTTTGCAGACTACTGTATATATGTTGGAGTAACGAGCCATACTCTGGGATAAACACATTATATCACTAAAACTCTTGATTGTTTTTTTTTATGTTCTTTTTTAATCGTCATGTTTCTTGCTTGCTGGAAGAAATCATGGGTATACAAGTCGTCCACATATACCCTCTAATATCAGGGGGATATTACCGGCAGTGATGTGGCCAATACTTTAAGGGTTTTGGCGCCCCTTCAGCCCCAGCCATTCCCTTTCAGTTCTTCAGCTGTCCCAATTTTCTTTTTATTTCCTTCCTGCTTGCTGACTCGCCTCTCTATCACCTTCTCCTGGCGCTATATGACCTCATTGTTGCGGCGCCTATAATATCAATTAATCAATCCCTCTAATATCCTATACGTCTCCCCCCCCAAAAAAAAAAAAAAAATCTATCAATGAGTTTGATATTCTATTCACCTGCATGTTGTATGTTAGAACTCTTCAATCCTTCTGTATGACAGGTTTGCAGACTTAATGCCTAAACGTTTCCTATAATTCACATCCTTTGGTTCTGCCTGGAAGGACTTTAATTGGTTGTGCCACGCTGGATGGACTTTCTCTCCGGTATTTACATCTTTCTTAAGGTCTGGGAGATTTTCTTGATAGGAAATTGGGGGCTATAGCAATTCCTCCAAACTATGATACGAAACAAGAGATCCCCTATTACTAACATTAAGGTGATTTGTTTCCTGGCATAGTTTGGAGGAATCAGTAGCCCTCCAATTTACCAAAAAAGAGAATCTCCCCTTAATTAAGGACCCTGTGATCGTGTATGAGACTGGTGGCTTCTGATTCCTCCCAACTATACCACGAAACAAGCTCCTTCAATATAGGTGGTGTTTCGTGACAATATTTGAAGGACTCACTAACATCCAATTTTCTGATTGTGATAATGTGGGTAGTACTTTAATAAGTTAGGGTTTAAGCGCCTCTTCGGTCCCAGACACTCCCTTTTCAATCTTCAACTGTCTCTCCCTCCTTCTGTTTCCTTCGGGCTTGTTGGAACACATCTATATCATTCAAGGATCCTGTCTGTGTACCCTTATGTTTTGTTGCCTGTCTATTGTTTGACGCCATTGCGCAATAAATAGTAAATAAACAACATCTCCATCACCTTTTACTTCGTCCTACATGGTCTTCCAGGCTTTGGGTGATAATTTTTTCATCCTCAAATCTCTCCCTCTTGCTGCGGGATCACGAAAGAATTTCCTCACTCTGTGTCGTGTACCTCTGTGAATCACTAAAAGTCATGCTCATCTCTTTGCTTTTCTATCCTTTGGTTTTTATTTAGTTTCTTAAATTTCTGTCTTTCACTTTGCAATTTGTCCTTTTTGCTGATGAATACCGATTACAGCTTATTACTATCCTTTACCTTCATAATTCGCTTATTTTATGTAATACATTATTTCCCTATAAAATTATTATACAGCAGTCCTACCGTACTGTAAGTTCTATACACACGTAAGAACTTTGGAAACCGCATTAGATCTTTTGGCCCAGATCTTATAAGCTGTTCCCAATTTAGACCATATATCTATCAGGACTATTAAGAGTATTAAAACTATTTACTTTTGGAAGGTTGCTCCACTCGTCCACTCCATGTATCTCCACACGAGTGTCTTCCTATTTCACGTCTAAACCGGAAATGGCTTGGATTTGTTTGAGCGTGCATGTTCTGTCTTGGCTACTCACTCTTAAGACTTTCCTTGCAGTGTGTCTCGTAATCACTTTCATCCTTATATTAAATACCTCAGTCATCACCTCCCCTGATGCGTCTTTAAATTTATCAAGCGAGTGCAGTTTCAACTTTTTTAGTCTTTTTTCATAATATCTGGATTACTAAGATTGTGAATTATTTTTGTAATCTTTCTTTGTATGCTCTCCAATGAGTTGATATCCATCCTGTACAGTATTATATAAATTGGGTACCAGAACAGTATACGATCAAAACCTTCATTTAGTTAAAGGTATACCCATGGGGATACACTGGTATTCCCTGGACCGTAGGTGCGACTGTAGTATGAATTTTTACGTTCGTTTATTTACACCATGATATGAAAATTTATTGGTTGTTTCGTACATAATAACATTGCTACATACCAAGATTTAAGGTTCCTTATTAAAACTCCCCCTAGGGTATAAACGGGGGCTATGAACACCTTCCCAGTATCTCTGCTTGTAGTATTAGGCGACTAAAAGGGACTATCATATATCCAACTGTCCCTTTTTTTTTTTCACCTTAAATTACCCTCTGTGCTTACTGTCCCATCTCTCATCACCTTCTTCATCGGGCGCCATATGATCTCGCTGTTGCGGCGCCTAATGTCTAGTGTCAATCAATCAATCCTTATTAATACCATAACCAGAATTGCGAGTTTCCATGCCAATATTACCCCACACATGCAGTTTATTATGGATGGTATGAATATGTCAGCTAGATTGTCATAGATTTTTTCTTTACATTCCTCTAATATATATTCTGTCAGACGTAGGCTATACTTCGCCTGGGCCATGACTATGATTTCTGTTAATATCTATCAACATAATAATTATCTCTTTTCTCGTCTAACGTAAGTTTAAGACGTTCATTTATTTTCTTGGTTCATTTATTACCGCTGATGATATTTCTGGATTTGCTGCTGTGAATAAAAAACTCGTTCGATACTTGTAATACATATTTGTCTGTTTATCATCACTGTTATCTGTTATCGCTAGTTATCTACTTTTTACTTGCATTCTGTTTGATATGTCAGATAGAAACTCCTTATATACAGTAAGTGTTTACTACTAGTAGGTTGGTTTCTCAAAGTATATTCACCTCATAGTTTTTTTTTTTTCCTTTTCTTATTTCAATATTGACTTGTCTTTTGAAATCCCTTAAATGAAATATAAAATAAGCCTCACTTATTTCTAATCTTCTATATATACTTCTAAATGTTGGCCGATATGAGTTATATGTATTATTACTTTCTCTGGTAGATTGTGTTTATGGTTCGGTTTGTTTTATTTGTCTCTGATAAAAGGATTACACAAAAACGTATATGTGATTTTTTACTGAATTTTTGCCTCGTGGCTGGTAACAAGTGAATAGATTTTTTGAGAGATTCAGATATATAGGGCTCTAGATTCAGGATGTATTTCTTATTCTATTATTAAACCATCTCATCCTAATTTGCCTTTTTGGGATATACATCTGCTGTCATTTGTGGAGTAATTCAGTAAATATATTAACTTTGAAACCCTCCTTGGCTTCCACCTGGATTGGTCTTCCCAAGGTTTGTCTGTTCCAAATCAATATCATTCCCCTGAACTTCATGTAGAGATGTCATAAATCTGGAAGTACAGCAATGAATGGTTTACAAAGTGACTCGGTGATTGCTAACCAACAAATCGAATAATAATGTTGTATTGCAGTTAGGTAGTCTTTCAGTTTCTATATGTTGTAAACCCTCGAAAATAACAGAGTGTGTACGAAATGTTGTGGCCAATAGTACACCTCCAGTGATCCCCCCCATGCAGTGTTTGTGGTGTAACTTGTACTCAGGTGATGCAGGTGGGCGTCGTCCCTCCTGACCCACCCAGACTCTGAGTATGACTAATCTCAAATCTGTTCCCAGTGAAGCACGAGTTGAGGACACTACACTGCACACAGCAAATTTTCTAATTCGACCACATGACAACAAAAGAGATTGGTGAGTGCAGGAATTACATGGATTTTTTTTTATTCATTTGGTTACAGCATAAGAACAGTCTAAGTATTCCTGTCTGAGTTGGACCTGTTGCCTTCTTGCCTGACCTTAACCTGTTACCCTCCTGGCTGACCTCCTGCCTGACCTGGACCGTGAACATGACCTTTGGACCAATGAGAGTCGTATCGGTGGTGTTGGTGGTGGCGGTGAACGTGGCTCTGGAAGCAACGACGACGGAGTGTATTGAAATGGTTGAAGTGCCGGCCGCCTCTCCCACTTCACATACACAACACTCACTACCACCACCACCACCACCACCACACCATATTCACACCTCTACTACACCACCCACACAGGTATTTATTTATCCATATCACACAGGGAAGTACTGTAATATTGTTAGTATTATCAAAGGTGTTAGCGTGACATAGTGTATCACGTGAAGTTCTATTGCCTCTGTGTGTGTGTGTGTGTGTGTGTGTGTGATCTAGTGTATTGATGTTCATTTGTAAGGTGTTATGTAATTGATATTGTACTGTATGCTGCTCCAGATATAACATAGTGTTATGCCACTGATTCGTATGGTGATGCAGTTGCTGTTTTGGAGTTGTGTGTGATTGGTAAGTGTTAAACATTGCACTGTCATTCATTCACTGTATATCGTTACATTCTTAACATTATACTATATTGTGATACTGCATGTGTTAACTACTCTTATATGCGAAGTGTCATGGCGCTACAAACACATTTCTAAAAGTCTTGTTACTGAGTTTATTGACGATTTTGGTACAGGTATACATTCTAATATACCTCTATACTCTTTACAGACTCTGGTTAGACATTTTCCTTCAGAGTTGTCTTGAATGTTGTCTTAATTACAGCACGAGCAGCCCCGGGTGAGCCGCGAGTCCGAGGGGAGGGAACATGACAACATACACAGAGGGAGAGTCAGGAAGAAAAGGGCCACTTATTTTTTGCCTCCAGGGTCTGTTTTCGAGACTGAGTTCTCCATCACTATACCCATCCCTATGCCCAGCGGAGAATGTGAGTGTGTAGGGTTGACTTTGAAATGATAGTTTGTCTTAAATGGGATAATAGGGAGTCGGATTTTTTAGGTTTATTTATTTATTCCTCCACACTGTGAGACTAATCATTATAATTATCACGACAAATTTAATGTTCCTATGGACTCTCTCTCTCTCTCTCTCTCTCTCTCTCTCTCTCTCTCTCTCTCTCTCTCTCTCTCTCTCTCTCTCTCTCTCTCTCTCTCTCTCTCTCTCTCTCTCTCTCTCTCTCTCTCTCTCTCTCTCTCTCTCTCTCTCTCTCTCTCTCTCTCCGTATGCAGTGATGTGTGCAGTACTGTAATGGTATTGATGCCACTTCGGCCCCAGCCACCCCCACCCTCCTCTCCTTATATTTCCTTCGTTCTTGCTGTCCCTCCTCTCTATCACCTTTTCCCTCATCCTACACACAGGACTTTGCCAACAGGACTATAAGGCGATCTACATTACTCCTCAAGTCAAATATCTTTCTCTCTCTCCCCCCGCAGCCATTCCCCTCAAGCTGGAAGTGCCGTTGAAGTTAGACCTTCCCAACATCACCTTTAGTAACTTCCTGGAAGGCCGGAAATCTATATACAGGGATGAGCGTTTCAACGTGTACGGGATCGTGGAGGGACTCTTCTACAAGTGAGTACTGTACATTTCGCCTCGTGGTTGTAAGATTTGTTGTACTTCACACTAGTTGATTTTGTTATATACTTTCTCGTTTAAAGAAAAAATATAATATTTGGTAATAATTGGTGTGTAGTATTCCCTGAACCACCAATGGAAGGACGTCGGGGATACAGCAAGCACTCGAGGAATGGATACACAAGCGAAACCTTTTAAGTGTATGCAAGGAGTGTATGTATGTACAGCCGTCTATACAAATTTGCAGTACTGTATATACATTCAACGTTATCAATTCGGGAACTGCTTGAGGTTCAGAGTTTCACAGTATTGAAATACGTACAGGGAAGGAAGGGAAGATATGTTAGTGATTGGGAGAGTAGACACTGCTATCTTAATGACCAATGTAAGTGATGAATTGTAAGTTATGATGAAAATACAGAGGGTCAGGTGTTAATGTTTACCTTCAACGGTATAATCATGTAAATTTAATTTCTTTAATCATGATGTGATATTCTTTTCAACGAGTTGGTCTGTATGCAAACGTTAATGTGTCTGATGTGTAGACATATTAGCAGTTAGATATTTTTATTGTAATAATATATGAGTCGAGGTATTCATATCAAAGAGCATTACTTAAGGGTTTGGACTCCCCTCTGAACCCTAGCCACTCCCATTCATTTCTCAACTGTCTCTCATTTCTTTCTGGACGAGGGATTTCCAAGAGTGAATTCCCACGGGGCTAGAATAATGACTGTTGTAGGACCTGCTGGTCACTTCCTAATGAATTTGACGAGATCAGCCCACATGGAATAAAATCCAAGGGAGCACAGTAATACAACTATTTTTTTTTATATAAGACATTCTGGCATGGCTATGTGGTTTTTGTTACCTAACTCGACGTAAAATAAATATAATGTATTAATATAATAACTTCTCTCAACCCATTTGCATTTTTTACCCATATTCATGCTTTATTTACGTCCAATTATATACCGAACCTAAACAAATGACACAATAGGACGTCTCTGGAGGAATACTGTGTTATCATATTACATCACTCACCCCGTCCCATCCTTCGTGTCCTCCTTCACCTTCATACTCTCATCCCTTTTATGTCGGCACTCAGCTCGCACAGTCTGTGAATTTGTGTGCGGTTCTGTACATAATAAGGATAGGTTTTCCACATGTCAGATTTGTTTGTTATAATTTACACAGTATCAAACTGCAGTGAGAAAGGGCGCCATAACTTTGACACACTAAATATTCTTAGAGGGTATTCTAAGATTTAAGTGGTCATCTGGTGTGAGTGTAATGGAAAACTAGTAATTCTTCCATACATACTGTTCCATTTTATTACCACCATAAATATATATTCACTGAAGATATATCCGATTTTCAAGGGTTGCTGTGTTGCAAATTAATTAATAGTAGCCTTTATGAACCACGAGGTGTCCCAATGTAGATAAAATTATACCTTTCAATAATTGTAACTCTAGAACATTTTAAGTTAAGTATAAATCCTTAGAATTAATTTTGCCATCGCAATGCCCCTTCCTCGGTATTACATTTTTATAGGCTTCATTGCCATGAGGTGATCACCACTTTAAAGTTAGAGCTGTGAATAGACAAGCAACGACAAGTAGAGTAGAAACTCACAACCTGGGGGGCGGGGCGAGTTAAGCTACGTATTAAGGTATTCCAGAGGGGAATGAGGATATTATATACTGTAGGTCGAATTGGGTATGTGGTTGGCGTTTCACTAGAAAAACAGGAAACTGTATACGTATATATATATATATATATTGTTTTCAAGTATAATTTTACACCGATATATTTGTTACACAGTGTATTCATACCCCGAAACTGTGCCCCGAAGTGTAAAATAGTCAAACCTCCAAAGTTATACTGCACCTGTACATTACGATTAATAGAATATTCTCTATTCTATTGTATATTCTATTAAATCCTGTTGTACAGTACTTAGCTTTCATTCAACTGTACTTGGCTTGTGCAGTTTTTCTGGTGCCCACTGTACGGGATTCTTCTTATTCAAAGAATGATGACTAATATCAATATGACTCACAGGCATTGAACTCTCACATATGAAGAAAGGCTGACATGGCTAAACCTCAAATCTAAGTTTTGGGTTAAACCTGCACTCACTTGAAAGACTCTGCAGGGAAAGATGTTATCTGATTAAGGGCATTAATTAAGGAGGTAGTACAGTGTTGGTATCTCTGGAATTAAGGATTCTTCCAAACTATTCCAAGCAACAGGAAACCATCATTTCTCTTAATCTGGTCCTGTTTCCTGACATACTTTGGAGGAATCAAGGTAGTCCAGTATATCAAAAGTGCACTATGCCCTCAAATAAATGAAAAGGATTAACACAGGAGACTCAGGCAATGTCTTAAAACTGAACAGACAAGATGGAACATGCCCAAATGGATTAAAACTTAAAATTCCAGTTTGAAAGTGGAAATAGGAAAACTCTCGTCAGGAAATAGGACAATAAAAGAGTAAAACTATAATATTTTTTTATAGCATCAAGTGAAATCATACACTACAGAAACATTATACTCGTAAATAGTCATAAAAATATATAGACAGGACAACAATATGGGAGCTATACCAAGGACTGACCCAACACACCTGTATAATTATAGATTGCTACATTTTCTCTCCCTCTCTCGTACCTGCTTTACCTCAGCCACACCACACCTGACGTTAAGGTGGTAATTCCTTTTTGGTACATTGGAGTGCCATGATTCCTTCAATGTATGCCAAGAAACAGGCCCAAGTTAGCAAAAATAATGGTGTTTTGTTGCTTGGAATAGTTTGTAGGATTAAGTTGCTCCAGATTTCCCAACACAAAATTTCCCCCTTAAGGGACCCTGTGATGTAGTCAGAAAGTTGGAGGTAAATGAGCCCTTCAAACACTGCCGCGAAACACCACCTATATGAAAGGAGCTTGTTTCACGGCATAGTCAGGAGGAATCAGAAGCCACCAACAAGTCTCAAACACGATTACAGGGTCATTAATTAAAAGCCCAGGCAAAGCTGCAAAATTAATCCAGGCTCAGTGACACATATAGGGTCGTATGCAAGAACAATCGTGGTGTTCATGATGGTGTGGTACTGGTACGATGGCTCAATTGTTTTTCTATGGAGCCATCGTACCAGTATACCATGGCGCTATCGTATGCACCACGTATGTTCTTGATTACGGCCCATACACCTTCATCCCTTCTTCTTTTTTCCATTCATGTAGGCTATTGTACTTCTCTTCTAAGATTACTTCTCTTTTTCTCACGTCCCACAGGAGTTGACTGACTGACTGACTGAATGAATGAATGAATATTTACTTGACTGTTTATTGACTGATTTAATTAACTGACTGACTGACTGACTGACTAACTGACTGACTGACTGAATACTTGCTTGACTGATTTAATTAACTGACTGACTGAATACTTGTTTGACTGTTGATTGACTGATTAATTAACAAACTGACTAACTGACTGAATACTTACTTGACTATTTATTGACTGATTAATTAACTAACTAACTAACTGACTGACTGACTGATTGACTGTTCGGCTGGTTGCTCCACTAACTGACTAATTAATGAACTAAATGACAGACTGATTGTTTTGGTGTTGATGTATTTCCCAGGATTCATAATAGAGTATATATATCCTACTAACAGGTTCGGTATGGACGGAAGGGCGTGTGTTCTGCGGGCTGTGTGTGAGAAGGCCCAGATCACACTAGAGGGAACTGGCATACTGGGGGAGATCATCGGTAACATACTAGGGTGAGAATCTGTATGTCACACTTATAGCTATTAAGGGGGTGCAGGAATAGGGGGACAGGCTTGGGGGAAGTTTAGGGGGGTGCGGGAGTAGGGGGATAAGCTTGGGGGGGGGGGGGGGGTTCAGAGGGTGCGGGAGTAGGGGGACAGGCTGGGGGGTATAGGGGGGTGCGGGAGTAGAGGACAGGCTTGGGGGGGTTTCAGGGGGTGCGGGAGTAGGGGGACAGGCGGGGGTGTGGATAGAGGGGGTGCGGGAATAGGGGACAGGCTTTCTACCCCCCCCCCCAAGCCTGTCCCCCTATTCCCGCACCCCCCCCCCCCAAGCCTGTCCCCCTATTCCCGCACCCCCCCCCCAAGCCTGTCCCCTAATCCCGCACCCCCTTAAGGCGATGCATGGTCTACATTTGGTTCATTGGAGATTCTTGAGTCCTCCAAAATATGCCAGGAAACAGGACCAGATTAACAAAAATAATGGTGACCTGTTGCTTGGAATAGTTTTGAGAAATCAGTTACTTCAGATTTACCAGCACTGAACTTTCCCCCTTAAGGACCCAGCATGTGATCATGTATGAGAATTGGAGGCTATTGATTCCTCCTGACCATGCCACGAAACAAGCTCCTTCCATATTGGTGGTGTTTCGTGGCAATATTTGAAGGACTCATTTACCTCCAATTTTCTGACTACATCTCAGGGTCCCATAAGGTGGTGGTAATAAACTTTTGGTACATTGGAGTCTACTGGTCCCTCCAAACTAATGCCAAGGAACAGGTCAAATGAAGTTAATTAAAGGCAGCCTGTTGCTAGGACTATTTTGGAGGAATCTTTATCTCCGAATTTACCAACACTGTATTATCCCCTATATAAAGGCATCTCCTATATAAAGGCATCTCCTATATAAAGACATCTCCTATATAAAGGCATCTCCTATATAAAGGCATCTCCTATATAAAGACATCTCCTATATAAAGACATCTCCTATATAAAGGCATCTCCTATATAAAGACATCTCCTATATAAAAACATCTCTCACCAGTAATAATTTCGGAGTTGGATGATGGTAACTTTTTGGGTTGTATTCTTGATGGTTTAATGACAGACTATTATATAAAGTGGACAATTGAAGGGATACCAATTCCTCGAAATTATATAACTTGAAACAGATTCGACATTAGTAACAATCAGGTGGTCTGTTTCGTGGCATAGTGTGGAGTAATCTGTAGCCCTCCAATTTACCGACATGAGATTTCCCTTGAGTGGATAGTATAATAGTCTACACTTTTGGTATTGTACATACATCAGAGATCCTTGATTCCTCCAAAGTATACCGGGAAACAGGATCAGATTAAGAAAAAATAATGGAGAAATCAGTTGCTCCAGCTTTAACAACACAGTTCTATCTCTTTAAGGACCATATGATCGTATATGATAATTGGAGACTTCTGATTCCTCCAGACAATACCACGAAACGAAACAAGCTCCTTCCATATAGGTTGTGTTTCGTGGCAATATTTGAAGGACTCATATATCTCCAATTTTCTGACTACGTCGCATGCAGGGTCCAGAGGTCAGGTCACTCCCAAGATCTAGAATCTAGATCTTGGTCACTCCCACAACTGCATGGGTCAAGTGAGCAGCCCCAGCTCGTTCGCTTCCCCTGAGAGCTGATGACCTATTTCTAACATGTATCTATTTATTATTATTAGTTTAACCTTTCCACACAAAGGGCATCATCAGCGTCGTCCTACACTGACCTTTACGAATACATACAAGCTGAGGAGTATGGCAGGATGGAGGGTGACTGCTGGGCCTTGTACCCATCATGTCCTGTCTCATTCTTCAAGTGGATCGACTAAAGCCTTTGTCACGCTCTAATAATATAGGGACCGCATTCCTTAATAGTTGTTGTGACTGCATGAGTTTTTAAGGAGGAAGTAAATTGTTGGTAAATCTGGAGCAAATGATTCCTCCAAACTATTCCAAGCAACAGAACACCATTATTTTTCTTAATTTGGTTTTGTTTCCAAGGATACTTTGGAGGAATCATGGCACTCCAATGTAACAAAAGTGAATTACCCCCTTAAGGGCCCGTATACAAACACATTGATGGTGTAGACGATGATTTATAGTACCGGTATGATGACTCCATAGCCATACTACAAAGCCATCGTACCGGTAATATGCCATTGTCAACACCACCAATGTTCTCGGATGCGACCCCAAGTTCAAACCTTATCTTTGGGTTCAGCTATAGTCAAAAATAAAGATCTGTGGGATTGGTAACTTTCTACCGTGCTTATGTCCCATGAATATGACTAAGATTGTTGATCTAGAATTCTTTTCCTTCTTTCTGTCTTTCATCTTTTTGTTTTGGGGCAATTTTGTTCCGTTCTGATTTGTGGGTGTCTTCCTGGATGAAAACAAGCTGAATGATGGATGAAACTTGGTTTAGTTTAACCAAAGGACAAAGGAATATGTGCACTTGTGGTAGGCCTACCCGCCTGGGAATGTGTGTGTACATAATGTATATGTAATTTATTTCCGTGAGTTGTTTTTAAGTTATAGTTTTAAGTACTGTATATGACTGAATAAAAAGTCGAATAAGGTTTTTCTTTGTGTTTATGTCCCTGAATCACATTTATAAGAGTAGCCTACAAGGTTTAGGTGAATAAAATAAAAGGTTTAGATGAGTTTTGTAATGTAGGTGGGGAGTATAGCCTACTCACTGTTAGTACCAGTGGTGAAAGTACTGTACGTGTATAATTATTATAGGTGATTAGAGTACAAAAAAAATGTAGGTGCCAGTGGTGAGGGTAGAAGGTGTTTGTAATAAAATATGGTATAGTACAAGGCAGGGGTAGTGATGGTACGAAGTGTGGGGGATAGGCTACAGGGTACAAGGTGAGGTGGTTAAGGTACTGTACTACAAGATATAGAAGCAGTGAGGGTACAAATTAAGTGTAGGTAATAATTAAGGGTGTACTATAATTACTGTATAAGTGAGGTGGTTCTGGTACAAATGAAGGTGTAGGATACTGTATAGGTGATGTGGGTACATAATGCATGGGTACAGGGCTACAGGCAAGGTGTAGAGGTGTTAGCAGTGTGAGTTGTTTATTAGCTAGATATAGCAGATAAGAAAATCCCTTATCACCTCGTATTGCCTGCTAGATAGGATGTAGGCAATATTTCAAGAGTTTTGGCGCTCCTTCAAACCTGATCCGATCCACATCCACGTCTTAACATTCCCTTATTATCTTTTTTTTGCTTTTTGCTTGCTGTATCCTCTTGATCTCTGCATGCTTCTTTATTTGTGATTATACAAGGTCTTTCTGGCCGAGCACAATTATTTTCTGCTTTACAATCATCATTTCTATCTTATGAGATGTACACTTCTACATCAGTGGTATCTGACAGATGAAAATATATAAAACTGTAGTTAGTTTTGGTACAGCAGCTGTACGGTAACTGGACATAATCTAATAGGACATTGCTGTAAAGGGCGGCAACTTTATATAATTCAACGCGTGTTACTATTTTTATAGCTGCATACGGGCAAAAAGTGTATAGAGCTGAAAGTATTGTATTATTATTTATTACTGTACCAATTGAAGTGTAGAAACTGTAAGGTATAGACTCAATTTTAAGGCAAATTTCAAAGCTCTGAATTAAAATAGTCTTATAAATAATGCGTGATAGTGATAATGAGGATGACGTATTTAGTGTGGTAGGCCTAATAGGGTAGCCTAGGTGATGGTGGGCATAAGATGCAGATGCAAGCAAAGTGAAAATGCAAAACTAAATTAAATTATAGAAGCTAGGAAGGGCCCATATGATAGTGCAATAAAAACAAAAAAATATGCCTATTCATTGGCCCGAAGAAGCAGAAAAATGTAGGGTAATTTAAACTGAGTGAAGTAGGCATTCCGAAATTGTTATAAAATAAAAGGAGATAAATAGCCTATGCACGAGGAGTGTACTGTACGTGTTGTATGATGATAAAATACTCAAAACAGAGGCAGTGAATACGGTAATGATGACAAAACAAGAACAACACCAACACATACAAAACAGAAAAAAAAAGCAAAAAAGGAGGAGTAAATAGGCCTACAACAAAAACATCAACAAAAACAGGAACACACACAAAACAGGAAAGAAAAAGAAAGAAAGGTACAATAGTATATTAATGGGTATAAGAACTAGATGTCAGAGCGGAGGGAAGTTGAAGTAGTGGGTGTTGTAGGGCTGCCTATTGGTGTGTCGACTGTCTTGGGGAAAGGAAAGGATAAACAGGGATTAATAAATGGGGGAAGATTGACTTGTTATTGTAGGCATGTCTTGGGTATAATAAAGTATAAGAACTATATATCAAAGCGGAGGGAAAAAATTGTGGTAGTGGGTGTTATAGGGCTCCCTGTTAGTGTGTGTGTCTAGTGGTTGGGGGGTGGGGGGTGGTGGATTGGGATTGTTAGAAGGGAGGGGTCCAGGGGGTGTCTAAGTCGGAGGCAGTGTTGTCAAGTATGGGGAATTTTCCCTAGATATAAAGAATTAGATTATTAGAGGTATCATCAATGGGGAAATTATATAAAAATTGTTTAAAAGTAACTGGAGAAATTTCTACCAGACGAAATGTCAAGAAGAAGGTAAATAATACGATTATCCTCAAGAGTAAATAGGGGATTTTTTAGGTAAAAAGGAAAATTCTGATGTTAAAGTTGGGAAAATTTCGTGAAGCATACCTGGCAACACTGGGACCTGGGCGGAGGAACACAGTGTTATCATGGCTCGGGGTGTGGACGGACTCACTTCACGCTCGCTCCTCGTTATTTCCCATCACGGCCAATAAAACACACACTCACTCTGCCGTGTTGTTGTAATGTGTGGTGGCAATTAAATGGATGATGATAATGAGGACGTGAGGGGGAGGATGTGGAGGAGGCGACAGAATGTACACGTTTTTGATGATGGTGATAGTAGTGATGGTGAGCAGTTACACTATAAGCAGCATACATGGTGAGTCTTTCTATGTCCTATTCTTTTTACCTTACTCCTTTTATTATTATTAATATTACTTGTGACTTGTTTGTAAGATATTCTATGCCCCACTCCACCAGCAGATGGTGCTCTACAGGGCCTCCCTCAATATTATTAAACACTATAATCACTTGTAATGCTCTTAATTATCATCCATGTAACACTCGGCCAACAATGTGTTTTCAGTCTTTTTCTTAAAAATTGTGCAATTTTCACTACTGCTGACATTTAATGGCCATCCATTAAAGAGCCTTGGTGCACACCTTTCAAACGCTATGAAACCCATTGTTAAATTGCTTCTCGTTCGGCTCATTTAACCTGTATTGTTCATCACTATGCCTGAGTTCCATAGAGTATTTACTTGAAAACCTCTTCAAAGATTCTTTAAATATTCTGGTTTTCCACCTTTTTAGGCTTGAAATGTTAGAAAACATATCTTGTAACGTTACACAATCTGGAGTGCCTTATTCCTCCAAAGTATGCCAGGAAACAGGACCAGATGATCAAATACAAGGGTGTCCTGTTGCTTGGAATAGTTTGGAGGAATCATTCAGTTGCTCCAAATATACCAGCAGTGTACTACCCCTTTAAAAGAGGAAAAAAAAACACATGACAAGCATGTACCTTTATTTTCATTGGGGGGCCTATGAACATAATGTTAATATTCTTGACTTGTAGTTTGGTACCGTACTGAAGCTAATATTCATAAGTACAAGGTCCTAATATTTACAAGTTTCCACTTTCCACAACAAGTGTTCATGGTATAAATATACGGTACATATATTCTAGTAGTTTCAACCGTGATTTGAGTGCTTTATAGAGATTATCGCAAATTATGTATTTTGTGACTTTAGTAACCCACTCTTACTTTCCCCTTACAGTCTTAACATATAAACTTTAGAAAGGGATGACACAAAACTGAACACTTGAAACCTCCATCAGTTGGTTTCTATTCTTCCCTCTCCACCTTTAGCTTCAAGTTTATTAACATGGAATAAGATTCATGTATCCAGCAGAATTATCTCTATACCTTAGGTGAATGGGAAACAAGTCACCCCGGCCCTGGTCACTAAGCCTCCTAGTTTTTGTTGTAAACCACTCGTGCTACATGAATAAATGATGCATGAAATTTAAGTACAAACCTTTAGCTGTCTTCTGATGTACTTGTGAAAAACTAAATGGACATCTGTAGGTTGGGTAGCCAGCTCAGAATGACTGCAACTCAAAATTCACTTTTTCACTCCTTATATATCTAAGTACGTTTTCATGCTCTGATTTTGTTATAAAATATGCCAGAATCACATTTTTCAACACAATATGAAATATAATGTCATTGTCGTTTTTATGTACCATCGCGCTATTAAGTGTTGTCACAAAATCCAGTGATTTTCGTTCTAGAAGCAGTATTTGTATTTCTTATTTTTTCGTAAGGTGTTGCTTGTTGTTCTAAACAAGGCACAGAAATAAAATCAGTATCTAAAAATCTATCTATAACCAACTGCAGTATATGAAAAGGGTTGGTAATTAGCGATATACGATAATATGGGACGAAACTTTATGAAATATCAAGTTCCTGTTTACTGAGATGGAGAACACAAATGAAGAGCAAATTTGGTTATGAAAATAAGTGAAGTAAACCTTACTATTGCTAAGTGGTATAAGGAGAAACACAAAATTGTATCAGAGAATATATTAAAGATTGAGAAATGGTAAGTTAACTGCTTTGCACAGTGGCAATATCGTAACCAATGAGGTCGAGGATTGCTACTGTGCAGAAGTGCTAGCAGTATTGGGAAAAGCAAAAACCTCGGTGACCTACCCCTCCCCAGGAAGGGTAGGTAAGCCTTACCCCGCCTCCAAGCGGTGACCTCGGGGGTACACCTCCTTTTTTTTATCTTGTTTTTATCCATTTAGGAGGTGGAGCCAAAGGGGAAGGCGGTGTGGGGGTGAGACCTACCTTCCCCCACATATAGGTTTTAAGGTTTTTATTGTATTTTTAGTGTTTTAAGATTTTAAATTCTTTGATTGTGTGTTTTTATATTTTGTAATAATTTCTTTTAAATTTATGACCGTGTTTTTTAGCTTTTGACAATGCCGACGGCCCGTGTCCCTCCGGGAATGAGCACTGCATTGGCCTTGCCAGCCATCAGTGGCACCCCAGTAGCTATGGCTACTGGCGGGGGAGGGTCTCCGGGCTGCCCTGTAGAGGGAATGTATGAGAGTGGTAACTGTGAATGTGAATGGAATGACGGATGGGACCAAGAGGCGAGAGATTGTAGAATGTTACAAGAAAGGAAGAGTGGATGTGATGGGAGTGACGGAGACACACGTGAAAGGATGTGGAGTGGTTGAGTGTCAGGAAGGAAGGGAGAGTGGACTGTGGGAGGGATTGGAGGGAGGAGTAATATGGACGGGTATGAATGAAAAAAGTAAAGGAAGAGGGAAGGAAGGGTGTGCGCTGTTGGTGTCTCCGTGGGTGTGGAAAGGAGTGGATGGACATGGGTGGAATGGGTCAAGAATAGTATGGATGACTGGAAAGATTGGCTTGGTGAAGTATGCTTGGGTGTGTCCTTATGCACCAGTGAATGAAAAGAGTAAGACGGGGAGAGAGAAGATGAGTGTTTTGGGAGGAGTTGAATACATGTCTGAGAGGAATTGATAATGGAAGGAGAATAGTGATGATGGGAGACATGAATGGAAAGGTGGGAGGTGAGGAAGTGGGGAATATTGTGGGTAAATGGGGTGTAGAAGGAACAAATGAGAATGGTGAGTATCTAGTGGATGTCTGTGCTGAGAGGGGGTTGTTCTTGGCGAACACCTTCTTTCAGCACAAGATGATCCACAGGTATACATGGAAGAGAAGGGATGAGAGAGGAGAGCAAAAGAGTTTGATTGACTATGTGGAAGTGGATGAAAGGTTGAGGAAGGATGTGTATGACGCAAAAGTGGTGAGAGGAATGGTCCATTGCTCTGACCATTTTGCGGTGTTGGTGAGGATGAAGGTGTTAAGTGGGAGTATAGTAGGAGGGATGAAGGGGTGAGGAATAAGAGGGAGGTGGCTAGTGGGAAATTAGATGTAGAAGAGTATAGGGAGGAATATAAGTGGAGGGTGTGTGAGGTGCTGGGGGATGTAAGGATGGGGATAGGGGAGGGAGTGGGAGTGAATGCGGTGTATGAAATGTTTAAGACGATAGTATTGAGGACAGCAGCAGAGGTAGTGGGGTATAAGACACAGAAGAGGGGCAAGAAAGGGAGTGCTTGATGGACAGAAGAAGTGAAAGATGCCGTAGAGGAGAAAAGGAAGGCATATAGGAGAACATTACAGAGGAATGTGCCGGAAGAAGTGAGAGAGAGATGGAAAAGAGAATATAATGTGTGTAAGAGACAAGTGAAAAGGATGGTGAGTGAGAGTAAAAGGAGAGTGGATGAGGAGTTTGGTATGAAGCTGAGTGAAAAGTTTAAAGAGAACAAGAAATTATTCTGGAAGGAGGTGAAAAGAGAAAGAGGAGAAGGAAAGTCTGGTAGTGTGAGAATGAAGAGAGAGGATGGAGTTACTGTGAGTAGAAGTGAGGAAGTGAAAGAAGTGTGGAAGAGGCATTTTGATGGGTTGATGAATGGGGGGATGAGAGGGGAGGCGGTGGTGACATGTATGGGGATGGAGGCAGGTGGTAGACGACAGGATGTACAGGGAGAATTAGGAAGGGAAGAGGTTAGGAAAGTTGAAGATGGGAAAGGCACCGGGGGTGGATGGGATAACTGCTGAAATGTTAAAGTGTGGGGGGGAGGTAGTGGTGGAGTGGATGTTGCTTATATGTACATTGGCCTGGAGGCAGGGAGAGGTGCCAGAGGATTGGAGGAGAGCCATAATTGTACCTTTGTATAAGGGGAAAGGGAGTAAGGATGAGTGTGGTAGCTATAGGGGAATAAGCCTCCTTAGTGTACCAGGGAAGGTGTATGGGAAGGTTCTTACTGAGAGACTGATTGATGTAACAGGGAATAAAGTTGGTGAATAAAACCCACTCTTGTTGACGGAAATAATATAGTGGGTTTTATTCACCGTTTATGATCATCACGTCAGTGTGATTTCACCACCATCAGGGAATAAAGTTAGTGAGGAGCAGGGAGGGTTCAGAAAGGGTAGAGGATGTGTGGACTAAATATTTGCATTAAAATCAATAGTGGAGAAATATATTGGGAAGGGTAAGAAGTTGTATGCTGCCTTCATGGACTTGGAGAAGGCATACGATAGAGTTGATAGGAAAGCTATGACAGAGGTGTTGAGAATTTATGGTGTTGGGGGGCCTTTGCTGAAAGGCATTGAGGCTTTTTATGCAGATGCAAAAGCATGTGTACGGGTAGAGGGTGATCTAAGTGAGAGTTTTAATATTAGTGTAGGGCTGAGACAGGGGTGTGTTATGTCACCATGGTTGTTCATTATATACATGGATGGTTGTATGAGAGAGGTGAAAGCCAAAGTGAATGGTCTGGGGGTGAAGTTCAGGCTGAATGAAGCAAATTGGTCCCTGGTGGCAAGTTTGTTTGCTGATGACACTGTGCTGATGGCTGAGAATGAAAGGAATTTACAGAGAGTGGTGGACGAATTTCAGTCTGTGTAAACGAAGGAAACTGAAGGTGAATGTGGGTAAAAGTAAAGTGATGGTATTTGAGAGAGCAGAAACTGAAGTGATTGACTTTGCTACACCTTACAGAGTGGCTGTACCAACTGGGACGAAGTGTGAGATAACTCTGAGGGGTGAGAGGATGGAGGAAGTGAAGGAGTTTAAGTACCTGGGTACAGTTATGTGTAAACATGGAAGTATGGAAGGAGAAATTAGGGAGAGAGCAGTGAAGGGTAGACAGGTCATAGGATCACTGGGGAGGATTATGAAGGGTAGAAGCACGGTATAATGACTAGAGAGGTATGCGCATGGCGGATATTATTGGAACCGCGGGCTTTCTCAGACCCTGTTGTGACGTCACGTAGTCAAGTAAACATCCTCGGTTGTATTGGTGTGGTAGATGTGATAGCTCTGTGTAAGTAGTGAAAATGTGTGTGCGTTTTTTTCTATATTTTCGTTGCATAAAAACACACTCCCTTGTGTTTCCGAAAGATAGGTGATTAAATTTATAAAAAATGGTACTAAATGGATGAAGAAGCCTTGAAGTATGCTTTCGAACACGGGAAGTCACAAGGGTTACCCAGAGGTCCTCCAGTTGACCTGTTTTCCTCTCACTGTCGCTCACTTTTTACTACACACACTGTTCTAATCAAGATATTACGAGCTCCAAGTAAATTGTCACTTTGAATTTTGACTGTAAGGCTCACACATATAATTTACAATAATGAGTGAGTAATAACAGACATGAATAATGCTTAATTAGCAGAAATATTCATGAAAAAAGGAAGCACTTCTATTTTTCTCAGTGTGCTGAACACCTCTAGCCAATCAGGCAAGCGAAAAAATACTTGACCAGCCTACCGCACCTGTAGGGCAGGGCTTCTCCGCCACCTTAGGCTGGACAGAGTATAGTCGAATATACTACGTGGTGTATGTTCTTTGAGATAAAATATGATTTAACATAAAGATCTAAACTGTTTGGCAAGTATGTCCATAAGTTATTGTGTCCGAAACTTTATGAAAAATATGACAACACTTCCTAGCGCGACTGTACATACCGTATACAGTATGGAAATCAGAGCAAAGGTGGAGAGCTGAAAATACATCCTCTCGCACTGACTGATAGCGACTGGCTGGACTCGGGGGGGGGAGGGGGGGGGAGTCCCAAGGCTCCCACCCCCAGTGTTGCCATTTACGGTCCCCTCACCAGTGCAAGAGTTGCTGGTGCGGTACTGTCAGTCTTTCATATAATTTGGCTCCACTGTACAACTGATCAGTTCTGGAGCCACTATACCTTTATCCATCTGTTCCCCCTTACTATAGCATGGGCTCCTGCAAACTCAATGCCACGGAACCTTGTACTAAAGTTGCACATGGTTTTGGGCCTCTCGCTCTCATTTTCACTTCTCACTTGAGGATATCGAGTGATTTACTTGCTTTTAGTCCCCACCTCTCAATATCAGGAAAATACTTCATTATTCAATAAGTTACACATTTAACACTGGTCCTATCCACACTGTTTGGTTTTCTCAGCCATTAAATTTATACCTTTTTAATTTTCTTCTGTCACTTTCATCTCTTACTTAAAAGTTGCTCCCCAATCCCATTTTCTTTGTATACTGTAAATAGAACAACGATAATCGCATTCTTCTTTAGACTACTATAGCACTCTCCTCATTGCTCAGTGGAATAGTAATTGCTCATTTCCTGTCCTCGGTCCCTTTTTCTTTCTGTCTCCCACGCAATTTGGCACAGGCCACAGGTACCTTGAGCATTTAATATCAATATAATTTTTTTCTTTACCATACTTTAATCTCTTGAGGCAACAATGGATGCAACTGCAATGTATATTTATTTGTTTTGGAATTTTTTCAAGTAACAAAGTGTGTTGGTATATTTGACATATTCCCACTCAGGGAAGGGCTTAGATTTTATTCATTTTATTGTTAAGAGTAGAACTGGATATATATTGTACATGACATCTTCCTGCCTAGGGAAGATTGCAGATGAAGGATAAATATTATGGTCAAAGGGTTGGATCATGGTGTATATGAGTACAGTACAGTAGTGTACAAGTATGTCTTGTACACAGTTTGTTTTGGAGTAGGAATATTGTCCTTTGACAAAATTAGGAAAAAGGCATTTCGATAATCTACACTAGCCCAAATGGTGATTGTCAGTAGTAGCTTAAATAATTCAGGAGTAACCCCAAACTATGCAGTGAAAGTGCATATCCATAAGTACTAGTTTCCTTTGGTTGCCTTAATTTGTCATAATACACAGTTTGCCAATTATTTCACAGCATTTCTCTTGTATGTTATAAGAGATCGTGTAGACTAGGAATACAGTATGTACGAACCTACTGTTTTTTTCCTAGCTTCTTCATAGATAAACCCTCAAAAATATCTCTAATTATTGTTATTATACTGTATATTTATGGTGCAGTGACTGGTAGGTTTTGTGTGTGTGGTGTGCAATGCTATAATCTATTCATTATTGTTAGGCCACTCGCCCACGCTAACTGTCAGTGACTACTTGCCCCCAGGCCCCCTCCTCACCCTCCTCCCATTTTTTTAATAATTTATTGTTTATTGTTTAATTTTATAATAATACTTTGCCATTTAACTAAAATTTGGTACACAATAATATTGCTGATACAGATCACGTAAGTCATCTATAAAACTTAACAGTCACTTCAGCTTATCAAACAAACTTTAGACATGGAGGGTGCTGCCTGTGCTACTGGCAGTGGCATGCTGAAGTATTCAGAAATAATTTGTTATTTTCTTAAATTATTTGAGTGGTTTTTGAAATGGCTCTCAATCTGTGAAGAACAGCATTATAATTTTGTTATTTACATGTATGTTGTGTAGATTACTTTGTATGGTAGAGTATTATTATAGAATTTAACTATAAACAATATATTATTCAAATGATGGTAGGGGGAGGTGGAGGACCTGGGGAAAAGTGGAGTTACTGAGTGTTAGTGCGGGCGAGTGGCCGAACAATAATGAATAAATTACAGTATGTCACAACCTGCTGTTAAATTTTTCAATATCATGGGTGGAGAGGTAACCAGTACCTGTGTTGTGATAGTCTGTGGTCTATAGTCAACTTTGTGTGTTAAGGCCGCTCTGGCTTGGTCACCAGTGGGCGAGGAATTTTTGGTGCGTTACCACTTCTGTTGCTGACCACCACGAGGAGGCCTATAAGTGGCTTAACATGTCCCAATGAATGACATTTGTGGAGGTCAACAAGTCGGTGGTGAGGTCAGTGCCTCAGTGTCGCTGTGCTCAGTATATACTTGGCAATGCTGTGATGCCAAAGCTGATTAAAAATATAGTCAATAATTGATTTCCCAGCAAAACATTGTCAGTAATAAAAGCTTCATTACATAACTGAGTAAGTACAACATATTCAGTTAACACTTAACAATAGGAGAGAGAGCTATTTATAGGCCTTGTGGTGTTCAGCAACAGAAGTGGCAAAGCACCAGAATTCTTTTCCCACTGGTGACCAAGCCAGAGCAACCTTAACATAACATACAAGGCTGACTTTAGTCCATAAATAGACAGCATATCCTGGTTATATTTTCCTTAACAATGACTCTCAAATTTAGCACAGCCATTGACGAGCACTTATCTCTTTTCTCCTCTTGTATACGCTTCATTACATTCCCCTTATCTCTTTAGGCTTACTGTTGAACTGATATCATAAAGAGAAATGTATTTATAACTTCACGATGATACTTTAAATGATAATTACTTTAAGGGGCTATATAGCATATTGTTTTGGGTGGTAAATCTGGAGCAAATGATTCCTCCAAACTATTCCAGGCAACAGGATACCATTATTTTTTTTTTATCTGGGTCTGTTTCCTGGCATACTTTGGAGGACTAAAGGTGCCCCAATTTATCAAACGTATACTATCCCCTTAATGGTTGGTTCTGTAGCTGTACAGTATTACAGTTAGTTATTTTAAGTCTCTAGTAATTGCACAGCATAGCTATGTAGAACAGTCTTTTTCTCCTGAAACATGCAAAAAAACTGCACAATAAACTGCTAGAAACATCTATGAAAATGCAGGTGATATCTTGCTGTGGCTTTTGGAATTCATTTCCCCCAAATCCGCAAAAATACAAACCTACAATTGGCGAATTGTATTGCCAGACACCAAATTCTGTACTGGGGGTGATCTTTCATCCTTTCCACAATGGGTATAATGTATAGTGCAGGGAACTGATGACAAAGGGCCAATTTCAGTTTATAGTGATTTGTAAATACAGTACCCAAATGAAGAAATCTGAACTGTGTAAAAAGCTTATGACTGCTTTATTAATTTTGATGATATTGCTGAGCAAACTATGCAATGATCCTTATCAAACTGCTTGGCTGAGTTTCTGAATGTGGATATTAAGCTTTTTGGAAATAATAGACTGACCAGTGTGATTGGGGAGGAATCTAACACATGAAAAATGTATGTGAAATTACCCCAAATGTTTGAAGTCAGAAATGTAACCTACTGTAGATTCATAAGAAAGCATCAGTCACATGTCAGTCAATTTAGTGATGCCTAGTTCCTTTCATTAATGCCTCATTTACAGGAGGTCATGCCAAAAGAGTAGTAGGGTGGTATTATTAAACTACTGTACTACTACTAGGAAAAGTTCATTTCATATCATATCTCAGTTCCTATTATGAGTCTTAACCTTGAAGTAGTTTAATAATACTGTACCACCCATAGTTTCTTGCCATACCTAGCTAATTTTTACACGAGGGAATGCCAGCCCACCGCAAGAGACTGTATCAATCCCATACCTTTCAGAAACTGGATAGTAGGGGTAACCCATTCTGAAAGTTAGAATGTTTGTATTTGAATTATTTATTTTTTCAATGCTAACATATCATACAATTTTTCAGGGTACCCAGAGCTGCTCTTTGCTAATCGCAAAGACATACGCATGATAGAAGTGGGCAAAGGAAGGCAGTCACACCAAGTAATTGTTAAGGTTAGTATTTTGACAAGAAATTATTGCTGGTATAGTTACAATCCTGTTACAGTTGGCAAGTGTACCAGGTACTTGCCATTAGTTTTTGAAAGTACATTGCAATACACCATGAAACCAAACTCCTCAAAATCAAGGATCATCTTGACATGAGAGGCACACAAACACTTGCTGCAGCCTCCACAAACCCACAACATCCACTACACTACATGGCAAAACACCCACACATGTCAAGGAACATCAAAACAACACCCAACTGCATGCATGACCACCTGATATCCACCCAACTGAATCCTCCCTTCCCCGTGAGGACAGAGTCCACCTGGCCAGGCTGCGGTTTGGCCACCACCCGGCCAGGGTTTCCACGGCTAGATTTTATTTTCCCCTAGATCTGTGTCCAAATTCCCCTAGATTGGCATGATTTTCCCTAAATTCATATAATAAGGACTATACATTAAAACTACGGTACGTTTGAGCAGAACTGATGATTATTTTAGGAATTTGTTTCACAAAGTGGCATAAAAATATATATTCTGCAGATAAACAATCAAAATAAATAAATGTGAAGTCATAAACAAAGGATTAACAATATTTTCTGTATAATAACGTATGACATCTTAATGTAGGGTATCTCATAATGCAATAACCACACAAATTAATTTCACCGCATAACAAAACATTCATTTCATAATGCAAAATGTAAAAAAAAAAATTTAAATTGCCACAATTCCATTAAGGTTCTTAAGTTGAACATAATTATACACTGACATTGCTATCTGTACAGATTGTACTGTACCATCAAATGATCAATTACTTATTTCAGAACAAGTTGCATTACTTTTTATTGCCCTGGAAAAATCTCTCCACGCTTGCATTGGAAAAAGGCAATGACAATAAAAAAAGAGATAACTACTTTTAAATTTGAGTAACAAGGGAGGTTGGCAGCATTTTTTTGGTTAAATATTCAATATTCCAGTACTGCAAGCATGGTGTCTGCTGGCCAGTAAGCTGTTCGTTGAAGCAATGTGGTCTCCATTCTTCATCAACCCCTTTTTTTCTGCATATTTATTAAGCTGCGGTATTGCTTCAAAGATATATGCCAGTGATTTTGGTTTAAGATTGACAGCATTCATGGGATCTAGACACTGCACTAAAGTATGGATTGCTTCATCAAGGTTGAACCGAGCTTGTATCTGTCTTACAGATTCAATAAGAAAGTTCATACAGTTTACATAGAATACTGTCACATCATGAGTACTACTTGATTTCAAATCATTCATAATTTCCATAGCAGATATTCCTAAATATATGTTATCAGGAGTCACCATGCTTGCAAAAAAATAAGTGATGTTCTGGATCAAGTGCTGATACTTCACACTTCTTAACATATGGTATGTTCATAAAATCTGAATATGTGCTTCTAAGTAATTTGCAGACTTCTTTTTGAGGCAGTAAGAATTGGGGGTTTCAGACTGAAATTGTGTGTTGAAACTGTTGAAGTGAGCAAGGTTGTGAGACAAATATTCCAAGTAAGCAAGGGTAAACTTGTTGTTCAGACTTTTCAGAATTGCATCATTGCTGTCAGTTGGATCTGTGAAGGCAACCTCAGTAAAGTATAATATTAAGTGCCTCCCATTGCTCAAGTAAGCGTTTAACACAAATCTCCAATGATAGCCACCTAGTCTGCCCTGGAGCTAATATTTTGTATGGAGCTACACCAACAAATTCCTAGACTTCTTTAAATGGATCTTGCCGCTTTGAGCTTAAACTAAAATGTGTAAAAATGTTACGGCAAAGATCTTCAAGGGACTTGGGTAATTTTAGGCAAGCATAGGATGCACATACAGTATATAAATGAATCATAAGACATGAACACTTTACTATTACAACATTTGGCAATAAATCTTTTTAAATGGTAGCATTAGAATGCCTCCCACCCATCATGACATTTGTAATGTCAGAACAGAATGCCACAATATTCTCTAAGGGAATCAGTTTGTTTTGCAGGGACTGTTTTAAGGCCTTAATCAGATCATCTGCAGAACTGTCATGAATCTCCACAAGATCTAAGAAAGAATTTTGCATTTTATTATCATCCCAATACTGTACTATAATGATCTATCTGTTTGGTAGTACTCGTGTCTGTCGTTTCATCAATTATGACTGAAAACATCTTCTCTTTTAAAAGCTCACACAGATCCTTTACCAGATGTATCTCAAAGACCTAACGGATGACATTTGATGCCCTTTGTTTTCCCAGACAGACATCTTTCAGGGCATTTTGATCGGGGAATATTTTTTTTAACAACAACAACAACAAGGGTTCACACAATGACATAGGTAGGTCATTTTCCGCTAAGAAGGCACAAAGTTTCAGTTCAATTTTCTTGGCAGACTTGTCTAATATATCATTACTGAGTATGAAGCTGGCGAGAGATGAATTATTTGCATGCTGCAATGAAAGATTTTTTGCCTCTGACTGAATGCGTGTCTCATAATGTCTGATTTGCTACATTGAATGTCAGAGTTACATATACTGCAATATGCTAGATGACTAATAGATGTTGATCTTGGAGATTTTTTTAACCATCCTGAGAACTTAGGGTCTGATGTTCAACACTCTCTCCAATTTTGTTGGTACACCTTATATATTAGACTTCACATTTGTAGGCCTACTTTTCTTGCACAAAGCACGGGCGGCGAGCAACAGTGATGAAAGAAAATTACTACATATCCCCATTTTAATGGGGAAGTCTACTACTTCCCTTGCACAAATATTCCACTTCTCCCATCTTCAAACTAAGATTGAAACTGCTATTTAAATTATCAAAATTCCCTAGAAAATAGGCAATATACCCCAAAAATTCTCCAATTCCCCTAGATTTTGCCTTTTTTAGCATTACCCTAGGTTTTACCCTAACGAGGGTCCAATTCCCCTAAAATGGGGTATTTTACCCTAAAGTGGAAACACTGCACCCGGCCCTTCTGACATATCAGAAGAAGCTGAATGGAGGCATTGTAGATGCCTGTCCAGGATGCAACACATCACCCCATTTTATTAAACACATTATGGAAGACTGCAATGCACACAACCACACTCGCCAACAACACAACATACACTCTCTGAGGGCACTGTGGGAAAGCCCGGTTCAGGCCATGATATGAGCTTGGAATTGAAATTGAAAAGCACATTTCCTTTGCAGTATATGTAGTCATTGTGTTTATCACTATTATCTGTATTGTGTGGTCATTTAAACCTATTGTTTGCCTCCTAGGATGTTGAGGATGCAGCGTGTGTGGATTACTACTACAATGGTCAGCTGGTGTGCTGGACAGATATTCACAATGAACACATCAAGTGTGTCCAGGTCAACACAACTGGAAGGGGGACTGAAAACTTTAAGGAGGTAGGTTTCTCTGCTGTTTGTATTGTCGGCTAGCTAGAGGCTGCTCCATCTTCCAGACTGCAACAAAATAACAGCAGTGATGAAGTAGGTTTGTGTCATAGTTTTGAAATAATTAGTAAGTTGTCTTGGCAGTCATGTCAACAACCTTGAATATCACTCCATGTCATAGGGTGGTGTATACTATTTTCTCTTGAGACTTTTAATTATTCTGATACACTATCATGTTATCCGTGAGGAAACCTGTTGAATTGTTTGCAGGTATCATATAATTGTTTTTGGTGATGTTTTATAATTTACAAGTTGCCAGATATTAAAATCAATACTGTAATTTCTCTAAAGTGCCAATTCTTTTGAAGAATTTATTTGTGGTGTGCAAACATTTGTGTCAATTATAATACCACTTCCTACATATTTCAAATATTGATCAATCGAGTCAGTGGCATAAACCAAGTTCTGTAGTCATCCATCAAAACATCTCTCTTACGATCATAGTAGCAGTCAAGTCTTTTGGAAGATCCCATTGGTTATGATATTGCCACAATGGAAAAATCATCTGAGGAGTGAGAAACTTAATATTATTCTTCGCACTAATGCTACAAATACTACGTTATTTATGTGTTATTGCAGGTGACAGTAATATCCCGTGGGATTGTGTCACCCGATGGGTTAGCAGTGGACTGGCTGGGGAAGAAGCTGTACTGGACAGACTCGGACACCAACAGAGTGGAGGTGGCAGGTCTCTACACCAGTCACCGCCGTGTCCTCTTCTGGCTCAACCTTGACCAACCCAGGGCCATTGCACTTGTTCCTGCTGAGGGGTCAGTTACTATACTCGTTTTTTCCTAAGGTGGCAAGTTGGCAACCAAGCCACTTCCCATTGGGTCAGTAGGCAGGTTAATTAACCATACTTGTCTGTGATTAGCTATAGTCTTTGCAGCGTATCTTGGCCCCTGGGGTGAAGTCAGGACGAGTCCGCGCTCTTGCCACATGACCTCTCACTCTCCTCCTATCTTGTCCCCTTGACTTTTTGCCTATCGCTCGGCTTAAAGTTTGAAAACTAACCATACAATTTTTTTCAATTTTTTTCCCAATTAGTTTTCCATGAAAAGTTAGCTAAAGCTAAGCAATCCTGCACCTACCCAATAAGACTTGAAAAATATTCCTCCTTCTCGGTAAACTATACTGACCAGGGTGACTCACTGACCGCGTGGGATGTATGGTAGGCAACGCCTCATGAATATCACTTGTTGCCAAGTGTAATGGAAGGTAGAGAAAGTTCAAAATAATTGTTTTGCCCTCAAAATACAGATAATTCATGAAACTATACAGCCTTATTATGAAAATATATCATTAAATAATAGTTGGTGTGAGAGAGAGGTGATGTGGCCTGAGGGCAATCTCCTCCCAGCCCAACCCCCTGGGCCAAGTTATGCTGCAAAGAGTATAGTGGCAAGCTGCACACTGAGGAAAATGAGTACACTTCATTATTTCACAAATATTTCAGCTAAATAAGGGGTATTCTTCTTGATTATTGTTCACTCATCATCCTGAATGTCATGTGTCAATCTTGCACACAAAATTCACCATGAAACTGTTCTTGAAGGTGTTTATATCTTGGTTAGATCAATGATGTTTATAAAACAGTCAGCGAAGGAGAGAGAGAAAGCGGTCGTCTGGAGATACATAGTCACCAAATTGACTCCCCGTGTTCGGAAGCATTCTTCTTGACTTGCTGGTCAATTTGGTACTCTTTTTTTTATTTAGTTTTTTTTATAGAAAACTTTCAGAAAAGAATGGAGATATTCTTCATAGACGAAATTACAGGCATGAAAACACGGACTTAGTTAATACTTGTAAATGTTACTATTCTCCGAAGCCGTTGCTAAGCTCACTGAACGAGGGAAGAAGGTGTGTGTGTGTGTGTGTGAAGGTGGCTGGATGGGAGATTTAATAGAGGTAGGAGGCTTAATGTGAAAAATGAATGGACTCAGGTGAAGGTTGAGAAATTTGTGAATAGGAGAGTCCAGTGATAGAAAGCTTTAACCACACACTTGCCCTAAGGCTACGACCACACAGACGGCGGTTGCGAGCGAGTGGGTGAGCAGGTCGCTGCGTTGGAGTGGCCACACCGACAGCGA
Source organism: Petrolisthes cinctipes (assembly GCA_033782935.1). Classification (NCBI taxonomy): domain Eukaryota; kingdom Metazoa; phylum Arthropoda; class Malacostraca; order Decapoda; family Porcellanidae; genus Petrolisthes; species Petrolisthes cinctipes. The sequence continues at coordinate 75,303 of JAWQEG010001578.1, read as the reverse complement.
GCGAGGGCGGTTGGGACCACCAGCGCGGCGGCGGGTGGTGGAGTCCAAGGCATGGTTTCCCGCAAGAGATAGAGGGAAAGCATACCATCATTTTTTACACACACACACACACACACACCAAAGTAAACTAGTAACAAAAGACAGACCAGTACATATATATCAGTTCATAACCAGTACCAACCAGTTCATACACCAATACACACCAGTTGATATCCAGTACATAACCAAACCAACCAGTTACCCTCATAACCAGTTCAAAACCAATACCAAGCAGTTACCCTCATAACCAGTTGAGGGCCCAGTGGGGCTGACTTTATTCCCTGTGAATATTAGTTATCCCCCACAGGGCTAGAATAAAGATTGTTGTAGGATCTGGTCACTTTCTAGTGGATTTGACGAGATCTGCCCACATGGATTAAAAATCCACGTGAGGTGTACTGCAACCGGAGGCCTTTTTTTTTTTTTTTTTTTCACTGCTGTGTGGACCGCCAGCACACGGGGGTGCATTTCCCTTTGCATGCAGCAGTGTAAACTCGGCCCCTTTAGGGCTGGTCTCATGGAAGGTACGGCCCCACTTGTAGCTCTTGTGGTAACGTGGACTTGGGCCCACAGCACTGGCTGTGGGATCAAAGCCTTCCCCCCAATCTCCCTGGCGGTTGGAGGCCCCCAGACTCCCTGGTCCAGTAAGCTCTGGTCCCATTTCCTTGGGATGTGCTTCGGTAGCCCAGGCATATAGGGCCAGCCCCTCCTTTATTTTAATTTGTTTTTTCACTGCGACCAGAGTGTACCAGGGGTCTGTGGGGCAGGAGGCCATTCTGCCCCGGGAAAACATCAACAACAACAACAACAACCAGTTGATAACCAGTACATAATACCAGTTCCCCAGTATGGCTTGGAGTTACTGGGATTCTGTCTGAATGTTGACTGTGAGAAGCATCCCAGATGACTGGTGTGAGCGAAACTTCTATGTCCATATGACATCCATAATGGACAAAGTACTGTCCGCCCCAGTCGATTGAGAAAAGTCAACTGACAATCTCTCTTGCTCTGGGCTGCAGGACGCCTCAAGCCAGCCCGTAACCACTCTCTGCCAGTGTGGCCACATCTACTTGATACACTGGTGCCACTTTTTTCACCGTTATCGCTCCCGCTTACTCGCTCGCAAACGTCGTCTGTGTGGCCGTAGCCTTTCACATCCATACTGGTCAATGCTGCACACATGAGGAGAGGTCAGAAGAACACAACAGCAGCCCCGCATAGGAGAGATTAGCACTTGCCCTGGGGTAGAGAGTCTGTACCAAATTCAGATAGTGATGATGAATATGACAGTGAATAAATAATATATTTAAGGAGTGAAGTACTATTTTCCTGTTTGGTGTTAGCCTAGTCATAATTAAAAGAATCAGGTTATATGTTCTCTCACTACCCAATGACATATCTTTAATTCATATGGAGGGAGAGAGAGATTAACGGTGTGTGTGTGTGTCACCAAATGGACTGCCAACACTTCTTTCCACACTCCCACCAATGAGATGCAATCATTCTGGACACAGGGGAGTGGCTTGGTTGCCACCTTAGGAAAAATCGAGTATAGGCTCTCTGCATTATATAGTATAAGCAAAACCATAGATGTTAAACCTGCATATGTTGATATATATATATATATACATCTGCGAGCTTAATATCTACGATTTTGCTTATCTGCAGATTAGCGTGTGTTGTACTATATAATAAATTATATAAGATGGTCTTTTATCTATCTGTAGCTCTCTGGGAACTCCACCCAAGGTGTGGAAATATTCTGCCACTTCCAGCTCTCCCTCTTCGCTCAATCAAGCCCTCCCCTTCCACACACATGTTCCTCTCTTAAGTAAATAATTTTGGAAACAGTACAGCAAAGTTCAAAAGCCTGTCCTCATCTTTCAGCTAGTTAATCACGTACATCTAGCAAACTATAATGAAGCCAAATCATAGCCATCATAGACCTTTTTTTTTTTTTTTTTCACCATATTCCCCTTGAAAAAAGGGAAATGGGGTATTGATGTTATTTGCAATGCAATATATTAGAAACATTTAATAATAAAAGTATGAGTTTGGATTTTTTTTTGGGGGGGAAGCAAAATTAGGGCCTGGGAAGTTGATACTGTATTCTTCCTTGAAATATGTGATCCTCTCTGCAGGTTAATGTTTTGGACAGACTGGGGAGAGAATCCGAAGATCGAGAGAGCAGGAATGAATGGCGATCCTGATACTAGAAAAGTTATTGTGAGTGAAGATATATCATGGCCCAATGGCCTTACAATTGACAGCACTCAACGGGTAATTTATTGGGCTGATGCTAAGTTATCGTACATTGCCTCAGTGGACTTCGATGGGAGGAGACGAATAAAGGTAAGAAAGTATCATAATTGGAACTAGCACGTTGCAGTAGTATTAAACACATACCGGTACACTACAGTCCACCCTTTATATAGCTCTCACTCTCTGGCTTCTATAGCACCAGTTGTCTAATGGTCATAACCTTGCAAGCAAGAGGTTCCCAGTTTCTTCCAGGCAGAAAAATGTTCAATAGTTTTACTAATCTTGTATGTCCGTGTTCACCTGGCAGCGACTGCCACTGTATACTTGGTTTTAGATTGGGGGAAGAAATGATAAACTTAAAGCATAAACAAACACAGGACCCTCCTACTCTATCACATGCTCTCCAGCTCTTCCATACATTCATGTTATCCAGCCCATCCTAAGCCAGCTTGGATATGTTCCTATCCTTAGTGGAGTGGTCCTGTTCTGCAGTGAAATATCATGGACAGCACATTTTACTTCCTGGCTTCTGTCTATCTATAGCTATGACGCCTCATTCCCGGAGGGGGTGGCCACAGCAGAGGAGTATCCAGTTTTCCCTGTTCCTTTACTTGGTTAAGCCCTCCTCTGCCCCTCACTTTTCTCTCCCTCACGTACTCTGACACCCTGTTCTCCCATCTAACTGGTGGTCTGCCTCTCACACCAGGTCCCACAACTTCACTTCCATACACCTACTTTGCAAACTCCACACCTTGCGTTCTCTCCATATGTCCAAACCACCTCAATGTGTATTGCGCTTCACCTTTTCAACCACTCCACACTCGATACCAATTGCCTTCTCACTCATAGCACATCTCTTATGCACACACTCATTACTTTCCCAATCTCACCTGGTAAGGCCATGTGCCTCTCTCAAGTAACTCATTTCCACTGCACCTATTCTAGACTGGTGAGCCCTACTCCATATCCATGTCTTCAGCACATATTTTGGGGTAGGCAGGATTATACTATTTTGTAGTCCGCTTTTCACTTCTATGCTCACACTTCCACCTTTCATGAATTTCCCCAGTGATCCTATAACATGTCTACCCCTCACTGCTCTCTCCCTTATTTCTCCTTCCATACTTCCATACTTCCATGTTTACACAGAACTGTTCCCAGGTACTTGAACTCCCTCACCTCCTCCATACTGTCACCCTACAGAGTTATCTCACAATTAGTCCTATACTTCATTGATTTTATATAGGACACTCAAATTCTCTAAATCCTACTAACTCCACTTCCCCCCCTGGCCAGGGCACCTGGGCCGGTACTTATAAAGAATTTAAGATTTTATCCTAAACTTCGTCTTAGTTAAGATGAAGACATAACTTTCCCGTCCTAAGCACTAAGTCTTCGTCCTAATGCGAGACTTAGCTGGGTGAAAATCATAGACGGATGAAACAGTTACCTGCTAAATGTAGCTAGAATTTTTTTGTAATATTGTTATAATTTAAGGAAATAATGGTTCGTATAATATTATACTTTTTTCATATGCAATGCATAGAATAATGCAAACAAATTGTGTGTAACTAAAATTTATGGACAAGACATACCGAAGCCTAATATCGTTTTTGGACCAAAGAGGCCTTATTTATTTCATCTTGATAAGTTTTATCATGATTGCAATATTTATGTGATGTTATATAACGTACATTGAATCATATTTTCAGTGCAGAGGGATAATACCAGGCCTGTATAAGAAGAAAATCCATGAAATGTAGGGAAATGCTAAGGCTTGCAGCTGGCATATTAATCATATTTCGTCGAATATTATTTATAGAGGCCTGGTATTATCCCTCTGCATTGAAAATATGATTCAATGTACGTTATATAACATCACATAAATATTGAAAATCATGATAAAACTTATTAAGATGAAATAAATAAGACCTCTTTGGTCCGAAAACTATATTAGGCTACCACTCCCTCCGATGCTCACTGCCATTTGACAACACGAGTTAAAATAGTTTTTATCAGTATTCATTGTACTTTACTGAGATCACACACAGCATACTTTATAGAACAAAATATACTCAAAATTATATTTTATATCGTGTAAGTTAATGCTATACGTTGCGATATACCCTGTTTATCATAAAAATTAGGTGTAACTAGTGCAAAGTCAAATACACTCTGTTGCTAATTTTTCTGCCATATTACCTCTCCTATGCAATCTAAATCGTCATTTAGCATTATCAAATTGTACTTTTAAATCCACTCTAATATTCTTCGCCCATTTCTATTTATAATTTAATTACCTCTGTACTCGGTCACTCGGTGTACTGCTTTGTTTATGCCTTGGCAGGGAGCGGCGGAAACTAATTTCATGATTTCTACGGTATCCACACACTTTCGGATGCTTATGACAAAATCTTAAGCCCCTAAGACAACCCCGACCCAGTTTTAGCTAAGACGAAAGTTGTGACGAGACATAAGGACTTATGACTAATTCTTAGGGATTTAGGACTTTTATCCGCCATCTTGAGGGCTTAGGAGAGAATCCTAGCGCTAAGACGAAGACTTAGTGCTTTATAAGTACCACCCCTGTATAGATAGCTTACCCCCTCCCACTCCTACCTTTGAATTTGAATAATTTTCTGTTTATTGTTGAAATTGATGATAATACCTTGTCATACTATGTGCTTTTTGACACAAATAAATAGATATTGAGTAAATATTAAACTAAAAATATTAAAGCCGACAGCGGTCTCGTAAATCAGTGACAAAATTATGTAATTTAAGTGGTAAAGGCCAAGCCGTCACTTCAGTTATTTGCCAGTCTTGAGAGATGGAAGATGCACGCTCCACTACAAATACATCAGACAGACTACGCAAGCTTCATTGTCAAGAGAGAAATTTATTAGTGAATGTATATCAGCATGTCGAGGCAAAGGAAACTTTATTAATAATTTATAACGGCTAAATGGACCTACAGTAATAACTGCAGTACTAATTAGACACACACATAAAGGTTGTGCACGGAGTAACTTCCCCTTCCTCCTCCCCTCTGTTGATTGCGCGCTTGCACGCTTCTCGTAAATTTTATAATATTATTTAAGTGGCTAATGAAATGGCCCTATATTTGTGCCAAAAAATATTATAGTATTTCTGTTTACATGTTTGTGTTATTTTATTTTTTTATATTTATTTATTTTTTATTTTTTATTATCATCATCTGCCACAGCTTTCCTATCAACCCTATCGTATGCCTTTTCCAGGTTCATTAAAGTAGCTTACAGCTTCCTACCTTTTCCAATATATTTCTCCACTGTTGAATTTATTACAAAGATCTGGTCCACACATCCTCTCCCCTTTCTGAACACCCCCCTGCTCCTCACTGACTTTATTCCCTGTTACTTCAGTCAGTCTGCCTGTAAGAACCTTCCCATACACCTTCCCCGGCACACTAAGAAGGCTTATTCCCCTATAGCTATCACACTCTTACCCAGGTGTGTGGAGCCGGAGTTGGATGCCTTTTGGCCGGAGTCGGTAAAAATATATCTGACTCAGACTCCTTTATCTGATGAATTTTCCTGTAAGGTACAGTCGCGGCAAATAGTCCTTGACCAGTCAGTGATGGATAGCATTAACCAACATAAAAGCGTCCGAAAACTCGAAACATTTATACCCATACTATCATCAGGCAGCTGACTGAAGCAACGAATCTACGTGTTCACAGTTCGAGACAGCTGGCCACACATTTCCATCACAGGCTGGTCAAGGACTATCTGCCATGACTGTACAACCATGACTGAAAGTCCATGAGCAGGGGTTGATGCAAATCCACAGCCGATACGAGGCAAAGAGTTGGAAGAAGATAAGTTTCCACACCCCTCTGGCCTTGGTAGCTCGCACCTGAACAAATTGTTAGTAATGTGATTTTGGCACATTTTTTATTCTTAGAATTACAATAGATAGCTGTACCCCCTGCTCATGGACTTTCAGCCATGGCTGTACTTAAGGTGAAAAATAGGCTAGTGTCAGGAAATTTCTTTTAATTTGTGTAGGGGCTGAAGAGGGGTGGGTTGGAGTCTCGTGAGTCGGAGTAAACCAGCTCTTACCATAAACAAAGTGATTTTAATTTTCCTGAATAACTAGGATTGCTTATAGAGCATAGTTCTATGCTTCAGTGCCTTTCCTTACTATTTTGCCAGAAGATCTGAACAAATTGATAGACATTACCAGTTTTCAGTCCTGTGATATTTATGACATTACATTACAGTACCTGTACTGCAATGTTGGTAACATGTAGCCTACTGATTCCTTTATACCAATGTGTTTAACCTTTTTTTCCCATTACCTCTTGGCAAATCCTAGATAGGCCAACATTACCCCAATCAAAATTATTCATCTTCTAAGGAAGGTAGGGATTGCATACGGATTTAAGATTGACCTGTTGGGTAGGCTTCAGACCAAAGGTACAACCCAGCTGCCTGATCACTCTGTATTGTTTGCTTACTTACTTTTCTAGTTTTGCCCTACTTGGATTTCTGAGAAAGGAAAATATGATAGAATGTATTGTACTTTTGAACAAAGATAATCAAAAGAATATTTGGATAAAGACCAGGTTGACAACATCTTGGGATATGCACTGCTGTGAAAATTTTTCAGTTTTAGATATACAAGTAACTTGTCATTCATATAGTTTCCCATTCATGTAAGCATCTTCTCTTAATGATAAAATCTCTCATTTTCAGGTGGTCCAGGGGAAGTTACCTCATCCTTTTGCATTAACTTACTTCAACCACACTTTGTACTGGACAGACTGGGAGACGAGAGCCATACACTACTGCAATATTGATGATGGGGTATGTTTTCCTGTGGGGATACTGTTGTTGACATTAATTGATGAGTCTTGTATTAGAGAATTTTAGTTGTTTTGCAATGCTGATTGATCAATGGCCGAGACATATTATGTAGCAAGTTCTTTGCAACTCGCGTAAATGGTGCCTCCCGCGCCATATGCTTGGCCCTGCGGGCGCCTTGGGGTGCCCTTGTGCACTACCAGCAGACAGAGCTTGCTCTTCACGCTCGCAGTTTTTCCCCTCCACACTGTTCTTACAGACAGACATAGGCAATTTTTCAAATTAGGTACAGTCTCCACTGCCGCATTCAACACTCAGCATTGTCAATGTGTGTACCCCACAAGGTGTGAACCTCCAGTTTCAACTCTCTTATCTGAAACACTTGCCAGTATGAGTTTATGGGAGGGTGCTGGGGATCGGGGGTGAAAGGTGGGCGATGGGAGTGGTGCAGTGATTGTAAATGGAGAGGGGGGTACACAGGACGTGAGGGAGCGGGAGACTGACTGAGTGAGAGGGAGAAGCCGGCTGAGGGGAGCGGCTGGTTATTGCGTCGGTTTTGGGAGCGGCTAGTTTCACGCGGAAACCGGATTTAGACGCTCTTCAAGGAAAGGCTGAGGATTTGGGCCACTCTTGGCCACAAAAATGCTTTCTGTGGAAAACATCACACATAAGATCATAAATGGTGCTGATTTGGGGTTCGTCGCGCATAAGGTAAATCGCTCATTGAGAACACGCTTAATAGGCGAACCTACTGTACTGTTCACTCTTACGGCAATAGTCATGTTGGTCAGGTAGCGAGGCAGCAGTGAGACTCCGCTGTTGTCCATCTTTATGAATGTTCGGCATCGGACAATGAAAACCAACACATCGTGGAGTAATTATGACTACATGTTCTGCATGATATACTGTAGTTACTTATACAGTAGTTACTTTACGTAAAGTATAATATCTCGAGTGTAATGTCAGAACACATAACATGTTGCTGGAACATGACACACAACCCCGGTTGCCAATAATTTTCTATAGGCTCACCCCTTATTGTAATATGCTTGTCTGTGACGATGACAATTTTTGTCAATAATAATATTTTCCAGAGTTTTCTAATTTAGTATTATATTAGTATTATTGATAGAAGGGAGGCATTCTATAACCGAGGTACACCACTGGTCTGAATGTAACATTAGTTTAAGGATACAACAAGTTTTGCAGTGGTTAACATTTAAGTTTTACAGTTCAGTAAACCTAAGTTTATCATTCATCTCAACAGAAGTTTATATGCAGTAAGATACAGTACATTAGACTAGCCGCCATACAGTAGAGGTTGAGTGGCTTATGGGTGTGTTGGGACATGGATTATTGAAGCATCGACGAGTCAATGGTGCCTATACAGTACAATGCTGAATTATTGTACATTATAGGCTACATTGCATTAATCATTATGTATGTTTTATTATTACCGTGTGTGCAAGTCACACTACATTAGCTACATACAATACTTCTATACTTATGTATGACGCACGACAATAGAAAACGGGTGTTACTTAGCTATCCGGAAAATTGGTTTTTCCGGACTTTTAAAATCCCCTTGGACGCCAGATAATTGATGCTTTACTGTATATGGTAATTACAAGAAAAGAAAAAGTGCTGAAAATACATCCTCCCACCCTCACTGCTCTTGTCACACTGACTGGTAGTGGCTGGCTGGCCTCTGGGGAGTCACTAGGGTCTTACCCTCAGTGTTGCTAGCCTAGACAAGCATGTTAGGGAGCTTACAAATTTTAAATATGCGCTGTCGACTCTTGTCATCACCCACAGTTTGCCACAGTTGGTGGTGTCGATTTATGTCGTCATCCGCCGCGGTTAAGGCCTCTGTCTTCTTCATTTAGATTTGCTACATTAGTAAAGTCACAAAGACAACAAAAACACATCTTTATTTTATTCAAGCACTCGCCCACACTTTGATCACGCATCACTGTCGTCGTCGTCTTCTACCATCTGTCCCTCCTCACTCCACTCCCCTCCCGCTCCCCCACCACTCCCTCCTCACTCGTTTATCCTTCCTCTTCCTTTCACTCCCATGCTTTCTTCTTCATAAACAAAATTTCAAACTTGCCTGAGTGGTTTTCATCTTCGTGTTCTGCAGCATCATGCTAGTTAGTATGTATGTCCATGACATTATCATCCCATGCGTGCAGGGAAGTTGAAAACGATGCTTACATGAAAATTCGTGTTAAGTAAAGAATATCGTGTTAGTCAACCATAACCTTAAATATTTGATCGTGTTAATTTGAAATCGCATTATTTAAACTTGTGTTACTTGAGTGATGACTGTACAGTTGCCCACACATGAAGCTGGTATGCCTCGCTTCTTGTGAGGTAGCTACAACAGGAAGAAAAGGGAGCAAATGTTATAGTTTGTTGACAGGCAGACAGTAATAATATTTTACTGTCTGCCTGTCAACAAACTACATATTTTGTTCACTTTCCTTACCTTTGTAGCTACCTCACAAGTAACGAGCCCCACCAGCCTCATGTGTGGGCAACTGTACCTGTAAGGCATGCAGTTGCTTGTTTTTCTTCCATTTTCTAATGCTGTTTATTTATTTCTTGTGTTCTTTTTAGATTTCAAGTGTAATACCATCTCATATTATCCCCATATGTATTGAATAGGATGTCACTTTTGACTGTTTTAAGTGTAATACCATCTCGTAATATCCCCGTATCCTAACTTAAAATGAGTAGGATGTCAGTTCTGACAGATTTGTATGTCCCAGTTAACTCGTAAATGCGAGACCCACCTGTATGATGTTAGCAAATTATAATAGCTCATTATGTGCATATGTGATTGAATTGAATTCATCATCTAAATTGTTAATTTTATTATTATCTTTAGAGATGATAAATATAATTAGCATCAATCAAAATTTCAGTACATTTCATATTCCATATCATACAAAGGATATTAATTGATAACCACAGAGGTAACATAAAATAAGTTAGCTTGTATGTAGATGAATAACTCAAGCATTGGACACATGAATGGTTGTCATTGACTTAGACAACAATGCACTTTACACTTTGAACCCACACATTCTGTGCTGCAATTATTAGTTTTCCCTCCGAGCAGTCAGTCAGTTAATTATATCTCACTAGTGCATCCAATAGTACTTTCCTTCCAATCATTCAAACCATTAATACAAACCACTGGTGTACCAGAGGAGCTGTGAGAAGCAACACCAATTGGGCAAGAACCTCTCTCCAATGTATATCCATGTGTATGACTCGGCACGCCAGCCCCATACGGACACCCTCTGCCAGCACAACAATGGTGGATGCAGTCACCTCTGTCTGGCTGCACCACATCCCACCAATTTCTCCTGCACTTGTCCCACAGGGGTCAAGCTGGTTGACCGTTTCAACTGTGCCAGCGGTTAGTTCTATAGAGCGAAGAGAGCAATGTTCTTAGTTCTCAGAGATTAATTACTTAATGTCTATAATACTGCTATTGTTTGGAGCAGCTGTTTGGTTCTTGGTATTTTTAGTCTCTCATCAAGTTTCTTACCTGGTATATTGCCAATAGCACTATGCATATTTGAGCTATATGCTAGTGATTAAATATAGGCCCAAGCTGAGATGAAGCAGGGTGAATATGAGAGTACAAGTGAATCTCACACTCGATACAGGGTCCTAGTTTGTACTGTGATAACTATACCTTATATATTAGTGTTAAAGGTAGGTTTCATTTTTTCAGGTCCTGAAGAGATGTTGATTCTGGCACGACGTACAGACCTGCGACGCATCTCCCTGGACACTCCAGATCACACAGCAGTGGTGGTGCCTGTGGTTGATGTTAAGCATGCTGTGGCTGTTGACTTTGATCCTATTGACAGCTTCATGTATTGGACTGATGATGAAGTGAGTGACTGAAGAGGCAATCATGATTTCAACACCATAGCATTCAGGAACTATTGTTGAAAGTGCAGTCAGACCACTCAATCCCTTCTGCATCAATTAATAAACACAAGCGAGCCTGACTGACTTAATGATCATTCTTTTCTCTGCTTTCTAGTTAGGCCTACTGTCTTTACTTGGTAAGAAGGTATACTACACTTCTAAGTTGGTTGTCTGAATGTTGCAATGAACTGATCATAAAGTTTTTAGAGCATCTCATGATGCTTCCTCATATCATCTCTTATCAGACTAGGTGCATCCAGCGGTCAAGGTTGGATGGGACAGGACAGGAGGTTATTGTATCAGCAGAAGTGTTCAACCCAGATGGTGTGGCAGTGGACTGGGTGGCTAGAAATCTTTACTGGACAGACACCGGACCTGATAGGATTGAGGTGGCTAGGCTGAATGGCACTTCAAGAAAGGTAAGAATGTGTCCGAGTTTCCTTTTGGTGTTTGATATTGGAAGTAGTTTTCTCACTGGTAAAAATTTGCACAATTGTAATGTTGTGATACTACTGTAAGTAATATAAATTCATCAAGGCTGCCAATGTTAAACTTAGTTTTAGGAGAAAGGTGAAAAAGATAGTACTTTATTGCAAAACTTGTAGCCTGCAATTCTATTCCAAGAGTTTGTCAATACTTCTACTTGGTTGTTATACTGTTAATTATTGTGAGGCCTGCTATATTAGGATGATGTACACGTTATCACTGTAGGCTGGGCATGGGCTTTATTTATGCACCAATAGAAATTATTTTTAACCCCTGGGCATGATAGGGGCTTCCCTTTGATAGGAAAAGTCATCTGGTATTCAGGAAAAAAGAATGCAGAAGATTTTGGTTGTAAATGGTGATGTTTGTATGACTGGCACTGAGATAGTGAGATTACCTTTGCTAGTGATGCTGCCTGTATAATATGGTGAGAAATCATTTTCAATAAATATAAACAGCTCTCCGTTCAAAATCCTTATGGGGCTATATCATTCCAGATTCTAATAACCGAGAGCTTAGATGAACCAAGGGCTATCACCCTGGACCCTGACGGGGGCTTGATGTTTTGGACTGACTGGGGTGAAGTGCCGAAGATTGAGCGTGCTGCACTGGATGGCTCATTGCGGAGGGTGGTGGTCAACACAGACCTTGGATGGCCAAACGGTGTGGTAGTGGATGCCGAGCTCAAGAAGATCTACTGGTGTGATGCCAAGATGGACAAGATAGAGGTGGGAAATAGTTCGCCAGTTATCTGTATGCTTTGTCCTACTTGATTATATGAGGCGTTTATTTGGATAACGAGATAAGCGACACAACTCAAGTTTTGAGAAAAATGGGTTTAAAGTTTAACATCTGTGCACAAAAGGTTATAGTCTCTCTATTTATACTTCATTTTAAGCCTTATTAGAAACTCCAAAAGGGGATATGGACTTCACCACGTAAATTGTAGATGTTTACTAGGGGGGGAAGACAGTGCTAACTCAATTTCGCCAGAGGTGGTGTTTATCCCGTTATGGAAATATACGCCTCAGATGCACCTTGTTATTTTTGTGTAAAATTCCTTAAAATAGCCTTTTTGTGAAGATTATTTTCTGAAATACCCCATTGAACAATCATAGGTCATTGGCAGAGAAGGATTAAGGATACAGTAACCTGAAAACTGGGTTCATTGCTCCTCTGTATTGATGAGTCCCCAGGAGGAAGCAAAATACTAGCAATATACTGTATATTGTTTGGTGGATTGAAGTTCACAAACAAATGGGACCCTTTGCAAAGTTTGTTCCAACTTCAGATGGCCTCATTGGATGGTACTGAGAGACGGGTTGTATTGGACGATCGGCTTCCCCATGTGTTTGGGTTCTCACTCCTTGGAGATCACCTTTACTGGACTGACTGGCAACGAAGAAGCATCGAGAGAGTCAACAAGCACACAGGTGGGATGTTTTTGATTTTTGGATAATGCATACCTCTCATTGGTTACGATATTGCTGGAACAGGGAAAACTGGAGACACTTCTGCCGTGGCCACCCCCTTGTGTGGAGCTCCTGGAGGGAGTGAGGCGTCAGAGCTATAGATAGATAGATTGGATAATGCAGGTTAATGTAACATTTTATTTACTCTGTTGGTAACGCAAGACTGATCTGAACTTTAGAAACTGGGTTAAAAATAGCAAATATATTTACATATAGATAAAAGTTAAAGTACAGGAGTGGCTCGGGTCTGAAGTGGGCATCAAGCCCTTAATTTACTGCCCACATCACTGTCAATACACCCCTTACCTGGGTTATACAGGATAAAGGGTTTTACCACCCCCTTGGCTGTCAGGAAGCATTTCAGTGTTAACCCTCTCATGCATGAAAGAAAATGATAGCATTCTATTGCACGATGAAAAACCATTGGGTCTGTGTGAAGGCCAGATCGAGTGAGCCGGAGTGCTGTGAATTTCTTTTTATTATATCAATTTCGGCCACAGAATTTTATCTTGCTCTTCATAAATTATATATCATTGGCTTTGTAAGATATTGTTCTACATCACCAAAGAAAGGAAAACATATGAATAAGCCACAACAGTAAGACCTCACAGATAGTGACACATGTAGTTTGGCGAAATAGTCGCTATCCGTGAAACCGCTATCCGTGTCAAAATCTATTGAAAATTAAGAATAGTACACAAAGTTATTGTAGACATGAACAAAAATGTCAGAAGTTAATTAATACTGAGGTTCCATGTTTACATTGCTTAACAATTTTGCTAAACCCATCAAGTTGTACATGATCCAGTGTATTGGGGTATAACCCAGCTACCATGATGCGGGCCACTGGTAGTGGCAATATATATAATCAATTTTAGTTTGTCTTATATATATGATCCTAAATGACTATGTGTAATAATGCATTACATTATTCTACGATGTTGCCGACTTTTTAGGGTAATACTTAGTAATATAGGGTAAAACTGGCTCGATTCTTGGGTAATATTTTCGGAGCTCATGGAAGCCCTGTTCTCTATCCCTGGTGCATTAATCGCGATCCACCGTGCCTGGAAATGTTTCTATCCTGCCACTATCCAAAAAAATGCTGTCCGAGAGGTTTTACTGTATAGTATCCTTTGATCACCGTGAATATACATCATATAAACAATATACACTCGACCCTCGATTTAACGGATTTCGGATTTGACGAACACTTTCTGCTACCTGGTAATCATTATGCATCGGACAGAAAATCGGTTATTTGAAAATTTTGTCCACACAAGGTGGCAGTGTGGCGTTCCCACCCAACATGCAAGTACCCTGTCCAGAACATGGTCAGGAGTGCACGGGCTCACGGCGTCAGTGACGGTCAGTTGTTCTGTTAGTCGGCTGCATCTACTTACTCAGTGTTTTTTCTCACTGTTTAAGATCTCTCTCTGTAAAAGAAAGTGACCAAAAATATTTAATACATACTCAGAAAATGTGTGTGTACTGTATGAGTAAAAACTCAGAATTATTGGTGAAAACTGAACAATATTACTTGTGCCATTAGCCACCCACCACCCCCCTTACCCTCACTACTATACACTCACGCTTAAGCCTAACCTCTATAGAGTGAACAACCTCTCAATGGACATTGTCCTTGATTCTAACATGAGTTAAGAATTACTGAACTGTGTTTTGTATGTACAGTACAGTATTAATTCCAAGTTATCCCCTAGGTCACGTCAATTTTCCAGTAACGGCCAAGGGTCGAGTTTAATGTTATACTTTATGTTCACATTCTCATAGCTCAAACTTTTCAGAGCCAAATATTTTTGTTGTTGTTGTTGAAGTTTCTCAAGCTGTCTGGCCGAACAGCCCCGAGCTCCTGAGGAAGGTCATGGCCTGAACCGGGCTCTCCCACAGTGCTCTCAGAGAGTGTATGTTGTGTTATTGGCGAGTATGGTTGTGTGTATTGCAGTCTTCCATAATGTGTTTAATAGAATGAGGTGCTGTGTTGCATCCTGGACAGGTATCCACAACAGCTCCATCTAGCTTCTTCTGATATGTCAGAAGGGCCGGGTTGAACCCATTACTAGAAGCAAAATTTTACGAGCTTTCCAATGCTGCCTTCAGAATATGTATGTCACAAAGCATTTCCAAGCGAATAGAGAAAAACTCTGACCTGATGGTGGAGGCGGTAGTAGTGAGGGAGGTACAGTCGGCCACAAGAAGAAAGCCCGCCCCTAAACTATGCATATTTTATCCTCTTCCATCACAAAATTTATTTTGTTTGGCATTTGTTATACATAATTGGTTTTGGAGGATATTCTTCTGCAACATCAGGTTGGAAAATATGGCAAATATTCATCACTCCAGCCATATATACTGTATACAAGAAATTTCTGTACTCACATTTCTGCTTCATGGAGAACGATGTTTGGTTCTTTGCACTGACTGGCCCTGTGAAATTCCGATTTCCTTTTATTTTCTGGCCTTGGACCACCTCACCTCTTAGAAATAAGGGAAATAATAATGATGATGATGGCATGCACAAGTACGTGAATACTTAAAAATGCAAGGCTTACTGTGTGTGTTTGTTTGTTTGTGTGTGCGTGCTTTTAAAGTTGGAGATTGTGCTCAGTGTGGTCCAGATCAAAGCAACTTCACACAGACGTTATTGGAGGTACCAGTATAGGGAATGTCGTGGCTGGTGTCACTTTTTCATTATTACCATTTTCATTTCCATTTTGACTGCTCTCTTTTACTGGATATGATTTTTCATTTTTCACATCACTTATCATCATCATCAACAGCTCCTTAAAGGAGTTGGATAATCTCCTCATTATTCACTGATTTCTTTGCCATTATTTGAAAAAAAAATCTAGATTGATACAACTTTTCTCTGTCACTGAAAAACATCTAGATCAGTAGGTAGACCCTTTTGTTGAGCCTTGTAATCCATGAGCGTGGATGACAAGACAATTTAATTAAATGCACTACACAGTTAGCCTGCTGGGTGGAGACTGGGAAAGTTTCCATTATACAATCACTTATAAACATCACAAAGAGTTGCTAATCAGTTTTTTCAATAGGTCCTGCATGGACCCTTGACGCAACCGATTTTGATGCAGTTCTATAAGAAACTCGAATTTTGGTGAATTTTTAAAGCATTTTTACATGATTTGCATCGAAAATGATTTGGCGGACGATTCCTTTTTGACGTGATTCGCATCAAAATGTGTAAGAGGGTTAAAGATCGGCTAGACGATTGGGCAAACTTTACACAAACCATAGACATGAAGTGAACCTCGCCCAGTCCCGTTGCCAACTCGATACACCAGTTTGTCTGATCGTTCAGCTTATCTTTAACACTGAGGGTGATGGAGGTAGGAGTGATGGTGACAGAGGTGATGTTGGTGATGAGGATGTTTGTGGAGGATGTTGTGGGGCATGAACAGGTTTGTGTGTTTGTGTAGTGTTTTCTGGAAGCAAATGTTGTACATGTGAAGTGGGTCCAGTTCTTGCAAGAGTCACATTTTACTGAACACTTTGTCTGTTTACTAGATGTGATGGGTTTTGAGCATGTCGGACATGTGCATTTGTAAGTGGGTCTAGGATTTGCTTCTGATGTTTCCAGCTAGAAGGAGAGGCTGAGAAATGACAGCCAGAGAATCATTTCTAGGTGATGAAAAAATGTGTAGCTGTATGTGTTATGTGAGAGGTGAGGTATTGCCCTAGTGACAGAAGCATCTCCCAGGGATTCGCGCCCCCTTGACGGTGATGGGGGGAATTTGTGGCTATTTGGCCCTCATGACTTCCTTCCTTGGCAGCCCTGGGGGGTGGTCCCATGACATAGACGCCGCCACTCCAGGTATTTGGTATATTATAATTCTTTCTTAGTTTATAGTTTTATATTAAAGCCATCTCCCCTGATCTAACTCTTTTGTTTTGTGTGTTATAGGTACTGAACGTTATGTGATAGTGGAGCAGTTACCTGACTTGATGGGGTTGAAGGCAGTGAAGGTGAATCAGGAGAATGGCTCCAACCCTTGTCACATAAACAATGGTGGCTGCTCTCACCTATGTCTCAATAGACCCACTAACTACACCTGTGGATGTCCCATTGGTGAGTGACAGAGTAGTGTTTTTTAATGTGACCATGAAGATCTTTCCTTGCATATTCATAGTAATAATTTCTGAACTTCTGAAACTGGAATGGGTTAGATCCCTAAAGCATTATTTTTTTTTTTCGTGTAATTATTATCTTTTGTTTAACATCTCTTCATTGAAAGATAATGCAGTATCATTATGTTGAGCATTATTTCGATTGGTGTGTCTGTCACTGCATCAAGATCTAACTGTGACCAGAAACCCTTGTTTGTGATTACATTTGACTCGAAAATAAAGGAATGAAATTATTCACGGGCATCTATACTTGTCTGGCAGAGAGTAATTCAATGATTTTCTCATGTACAGTTGGCCATGTTCCCGTGAGGGCCACACAGCGTTTTCAACTCTGGTTGAGATAGTACTCCAGAACCACCAGCTCAAAGCACTTATTATTGGCAGTGGATGCAGCTTACAACTTTTGGTTCAAGGTTACTATCTCGGCCAGAGTTGACATAGCTGTGTGGTCAACTGTACGTTTCGTCACTACCTTTATTGCAAAGTACATTTTGTGTTTCAATACATGGCTCACACATTAGCTGCAGAATATTAATAAGTAGGTAACAACACTCATAGCTGGCTGCAATTATTCCACATAGATTGGCCAAGTGGAAAGAAATCAGTTGAAAGTTATAAGTAACTATTTAATAAATGTCATGAATTAGCAAGTTAACTAATTATTGATCAGACAAATTTACTGAAGTTGACCTCCAAGTCAGCCAAAACTTAGTTTTATTTTTCCTGTAAAGCTCGCCTTTAGTACAAAAAACAAGTTATGCACCATGCACACAGTTATGAGTTGCCAAGTTTGTTCAGACCAAAATCAGGATGACTCAGGTTTGCAGAACCTTTGAAAATGCATATTATAGATCCACTTACTAGGCCTGTGCATGGGTGCCCGACTGAAAAACTTAAATCAATGTAGTAGACTAGTACGAGGCTATTTGGAGTTGCCAATTAATTGCTGGTTAATAAAGAGTCCCTAGAGGGACAGGCACAAACAAGCAGCATTAACACATTGTTATGGTTAATTCTGGCAGGGTTTGAGCTGACACAGGATGGACGAGAGTGTGTTGTACCTGAAGCCTTCCTGCTGTACACCAGAAAGGAGGACATCCGCCGCATCTCCCTCCTCACAAGCCACAATGTTCCTATACCAATCACTGGTATCCAGGAGGCAGTGTGAGTTGAAACAGTCAAATTTACCATCATCATGCATACCTCATTTCCCTTTTTTCACTAAATGTGGGCTTCAGTTATAAGGATGGAAAACTTGAATCAGAAATGAACAGAGATAGAAACAGAATACACAATGAATTGAGTCACACTCATGTTCACTTATGCCATTCCCATGTAACTCTCGTCTTTCCTCCCACAAGTTCGTGCGTCCACAACAAAAGTCTGTTTTTTCATTGTTGGTGAAAGGAGCTATTTCTGAATTCAGTTAAAAACTTGGTTACCAACCAGAATTGATTCACTGCAGGGAATTCCACTCCTAGTGAATCATTTTCACTCTTGCATATCGTATGCAAATTCATATACTTTTCCCATGCCTAAACTGTTTCATTACATAATCACTCACCATACTGTACCATCTTCGCCTAGGTCTTCTCTTTCTTTCCCCCTCATAATCTCCTTCATACATTTTTTTTTTTTTTTTTTTTTTTTTTTTTTTTTTTTTTTTTTTTTAAATCAAGATTCATCCATTGTTTCCACATTTCCTTGCCATATCAAAACAGTTTCCTCTGCTCTTTGAACCAGGGATTTATTTACACCACATGTTTTATCGATTTTAGTATTTCTTATGCTGAAAATTCTTCTATTCTACACACTGCTTAGCATATCCACATATACTGCTTTTGCTCTTAGTTTCTCTTATTCATGCCACCCCAAAATTTCACAACCATACTGTATGATACTGGAGGTATTCTTTGTGCCAAATACTGTAGTAAATTTTTCAGAGAAATATCATCTTTTCCCCTTATTCTGTTAAAGCAGCTTGTTGTTGAAGTTTCACAAGCTGTCTGGCCGAGTAGCCCTGAGCTCTTGAGGAAGGCTATGGCCCGAACGAGGCTTTCCCACAGTGCCCTTAGAGAGTGTATGTTGTGGTGTTGTTGATGTTCTCCTGGGGCAGAATGGCCTCCTGCCCAACAGACCCCAGGTATGCTCTGGTCGCAGTGAAAAAACAAATTAAAATAAAGGAGGGGCTGGCCCTATATGCCTGGGCTACAGAAGCACATCCCTGGGAGATGGGACTAGAGCTTACTGGACCAGGGAGTCTGGGGGTCTCCGACCACCAGGGAGATTGGGGGGAAGGTCTTTGATCCCACAGCCAGTGCTATGGGCCACATTACCACAAGAGCTACAAGTTGGGCCGCACCCTCCATGAGACCAGTCCTGAAAGGACCATAAATTGGGAGTTTAGATTGCTGCATGCGAAGAGATAATGCACTCCCGTGTGCTGGCAGTCCACACAGCAGTGGGGTGGGGGGGAAGCCTCCGAATGCAGTACACCTCACATGGGCAGATCTCGTCAAATCCACTAGAAAGTGACCAGATCCTACAACAATCTTTATTCTAGCCGTGTGGGGGAGGGCTAGTATTCACTGAGAATAAAGTCAGTCCCCTTGGGCAGATGTTGGGTAGTTGGCTAGTGTGATTGTGTGTATTGCAGTCTTCCATAATGTGTTTAATAGAATGGGGTGCTTTGTTGCATCCTGGACAGAATCCACAATGGCTCCATCCAGCTTCTGATATGTCAGAAGGGCTGGGTGGTGGCCATATCGCAGCCTGGCCAGGTGGACTATATCCTCACAGGAAAGGGAGGATTCAGATGGGTGGATGTCAGGAGGTTGTATAAGCAGCTGAGTGTTTTCTTGAGTGTTTGGATGGATTGGTGTTATTGTTACCAACTCCAGCTCTGCCCAGGCTCTAAGGAGGTGATATTTTAACCACTTGGCTATGGGCATTATCTATCCTGGCAACTCCCTCTCCCGGGCCTCTCTCCTGCACTTGCTGTCACTATGTAAACAACACATTTGACGGCTAATAGCTTGTAAACCACTCACGCTACATAAATACATGATACAGGATATTGAAATACAAACCTTTAGCGGTCTCCTGATGTACCTGTGAAGACTAAAATGACATCTGTTGGAAGGGTAGCCACCCTCAATGACATCAACTCAAAATTCACTTTTACACTATTTACAGAATGTTTTCATATCATAGTTAGTTTTCACACTCTAATTTTGTTATAAAACATGTCAGTATCCCATTTTTCAACACAACAATATGAAATATAATGTCAGTGTTGTTTTTACATACATATGCTATATGGTAAGTACAGGAAAATAGGAGTGATGAAAATATCTCCTTCTGTCCTCAGTTCAAGTAAGACTGACTGGTAGTTGGTGAGATGGCTGTAGCTAAGTCCCTGGCTGCCAGCCGCAGTGTTACTAATGAAAAACTAGCTTATTTGGGACCACGCAAATTTAAAAACTGATGTTGAATGAATGCTACACCCGCAGTGCTCCAGACTTGTTGCTAGTGTCGAAATTTTACTATACCCGTGAATTAAGGGTTAAGTACCTTAAAACAAGTATGAGGTAGCAATACAGTTTGGCTCTCGTTCACTATATGTACTGTGTGATGTAATCTGTAATGGTGCTCTGTTTTTTAATGATCAAAACTGATAATGAATAGACTTGGCTTTTGGTAATTACAATAATTGTTAATTTCAATAATTTGTTAATTGCAAGTAATTGTTTTGTACAGAAGTGAGAAACTTTAGGGCTACATGTGTAAAGTTGCAATAGACGAGTTGCCAATCAAAAAAAATTTAAGTGGGTTACTTATATAGGTAAAAAAAATATGCCAATATTTACTGTTGCAACCACAGTAAATGAATAGACTGGACATTTGTTAATTGCAGTAATTGTTTTGTACAGAAGTGAGAAACTTTAGGGCTATGTGTGTAAAGTTACAATAGACGAGTTGCGTGTCACAAAAAAAAAATTTAAGTGGGTTACTTATATACTCGGTAGGTAAAAAATATTCCAACATTTACTGAGGCAACCATTTTATTACAAAAAATTACACACATACCGGAAAAGAAAATTAGAGAAAAAATAGGCGAAAAATCACATGACCACAAAACGGCCTCTGGTGAATTGTGACATAACTTTTTACATAGATTTTGTTTACATTTTACCGTGAATGGCAGCTTTATAACTCGACAAATCCAGTGTTTATTTTTGAGCTCCAGATATGAGACTTGTATACCAGAAACTTCCAATTACAAAGCAGAGTGAACAGGCAATGCTTCCCCAGAACCGGCAACTCATCTATTGGGAACATGACCAGGAGCATGTGGGCTGGTACACTCATGTAACACTAAATTAATCTGAATAGATTATTCATTACAGTATATTTGGATTCATAATATTCTGTGAGTTGAAGTTTTTTTTTTTTTTTTCAGGTCTATTGATTTTGACAGTGTAGACAATCGTCTGTACTGGACAGATGTGAGTGTCAAGTCCATCTCTCGGGCCTTCATGAATGGCTCACAGATGGAACCAGTGGTGGAGTTTGGCCTGTCTTTCCCAGATGGCATGGCAGTGGACTGGCTCGCCCGGAATATCTACTGGGCTGATATGGGAAGCAACAGGTATAAAACCTTAGATTTTTCCATGAGACTAAATCAAGGGGACTTTTCTTTCAGTATTTTGACAGGATTGTTTCTAGCCAAGATTTGGGCAGGAAAGAGTTATAGTACCCTTTTCTTTTTACTAATACAGGTACCCCAAGTGGTGGATATCCTCCTCTTCGCTCCCTTCCTCCCTCCACATAGATGTGAGAATACATTCCCTGCTCTTCACTCGGAAGTCATTCTGAACTCTACTAAAATTAAACTGTAATTTAAATCTCTCCCTCAGTGGTTTATGAAGATGTTGACTACTGGTTACAGCTATATCCATCCCTAAAATATGGAGGGTTTGTGTCAGGTCAGGTATCCGGCTGTATAACCATCTCCTTAAAGCAATACCTGGTATAGCCCCATTGACCCCACAAAAGTGGGGAAAATATGTAAAGAGATGATGAGATATGTAATCATCAATCACTGTTTAATTAAAAAGTTTAACCACTTACCCCCTTCTACAGGATTGAGGTGGCCAAGTTGGATGGGAGTTCCAGAAGGGTGCTTTTGTGGCAGAATATCATCAGTCCCAAATCCCTGGCACTTGACCCTGGCCAGGGCTTTATGTATTGGTGAGTTTGGCAATGTTAAAGTTGGTATTATTTTTAGCATTGTAATCCTATACTTGTACAGTATGGTATAGTATTTAGAGATTTTTGCCTTTCTTGAAATTGAATTTTGCCACCACTTGTATAAATACCATAGAATTTTTATTGTGTATAACTGGTTTGTGATTCATATGATGCAGGTCCGAGTGGGGTGAAGAGCCGAGTATCTCCCGTGCACTGCTTGATGCCTCCCACCCTACTGTCCTTGTTTCAAAGACAGGCCGTGCGAATGGACTCACCATCGACTTTAAAGACCACCGCCTGTACTGGACTGATATAGACAATTTCAATATAGAAAGCAGTGACCTTAATGGCTACAATAGAGAGGTAAGGCATCCAAAGTTGCCATCATCATTACTTCATTTTCTTTATTTGAAGGAGTTGTTATGATTTGAACCCACCGCCCCCAAATTTATTAATTTATTTTTTTACATTTTTTCTTGTGCATTTTGCTAAAATGGGATTTTTTTTGTTAGATACGAATTTCACTAGAGGTTGTAGGTTGTCATTAAATACGAATTCGCTAGATTATAACTCGCTAGATGCAAAGTCCCCCTGTACAGTAAGTAATCTACCTACTACCCCAGGTGATTGTGGGGAACTTGCCGCAGCCATATGGACTGACGCTATATGAGGACTATGTATATTGGGCTGACTGGAAGACGGGGACCATAGAGCGTGCCAACAAGACACGAGGCGAAAACAGAACCAGAATTCAGGTACAGTGCTGATGAAGAATCACAGTTTAATACCACTCTTGGTATAGGAATACTAGTTTTGCATGTTATGCATAACAATTTGGGAATGCATTGCCTTACTGGCCTGAGAAAGTTGTGCAACATATATTGTGTACATATATTGCAATAGAACTGTAGTGGTATTCTTTTTAGTAACTTCGTATCATCAGATGGCTTGTATAATATTATTGATCAGACCTCTGTCTCGTAATCTAGGCCTTGGGAACACTGTATTCTAACCTTTTCACAACAGGGATTACTATTGGATATTATATATGAGAGTTTGCTGGAGTACATGAAATGCTTCTTAAATTCAAAATAAGATTTAAGTAATTAATATTGCATTTACAATTTACAGAGTCAGCTGGATTACATAACTGACATCCTGATATTCCACTCATCACGTCAGTCAGGCCAGAACCCTTGCTCTATCAACAACGGCGGATGTTCTCACCTTTGCCTGGCTGTTCCTTCAAGCAATGGCACACGAAACTTCACTTGTGCATGCCCAACTCATTACACTCTTGCAGAAGATCACACTACCTGTCAGCGTAGGTCTTTTGATAGATATTTATTTTGTTGTATAGTTATTTAATTTTATTGTATCAGTAATCGATTTACAAATGTTTGTTTTCATTCTCAAGTAAAATTGCACCAACTTTGGTAAAGTTTTCCTTACTGTGCTTCAGTTTCATTTAGAATATATTGAAAATCACTTCCAGCAATGAGCACTCCCTGATATATAATTGCTTTTCTTCTCCTTGCAGCTCCATCATCATTTCTACTGTACAGCCAAAAGACAGAAATCAGCCGCCTGATAGTTAGTGATGACACTGAGGAATGCCCAACCCTGATCCTGCCACTGTCCAACCTGCGTCATGTGCGTTCCCTGGACTATGACCCCATAGAGCAGCTGGTGTATTGGGTGGATGGCCGTAGCCCCAACATCCGCCGTGCCCACCACAATGGCTCCCAGGCACGCGTCTTTGTCACTAGTGATCAGGACAAGATATACCCCTTTGACCTCGCCCTTGATCCCTTCACCCGCATCCTCCTCTGGTCCTGTTCCAAGACCAATGTTATCAATATCACCAGGCTTGATAATACTCAGGTACATCTCACTTTACTTGCAAATTACCCCTTTATAATGTACTACATTGCTATTAAAATTTAGTTTTTTTTTCTTTCTCTGTCTTTGTCATGTATTTATCTAATGATCAATATCTCTCTGTCCTAACTTCCCAGAGTGAAAAATAAGTTTTGAAAATGTTTATGATTACTTAGTAAGAGAATGCCTACATTACATTAGGTTGGTGGTATCATTGGAGAGGGTGGGGAGGACAAACCTCGGTCACTGGCTGTCCACCCGGTGCTGGGCCTTGTTTTCTTCGTGAACATGGTGTCTCCGCCAGTCATAGAACAGGCCCACCTGGATGGACTGCACCGGCGCCACATCATCTCGCAGGGACTCCACACTCCCTCAGCCCTCGCAGTCGATGTACAGGATGACTTTATCTTCTGGGCAGACACTTCAGCAAAAAACATTGAGACTGCTGGCATTAATGGAGAGGACAGGTTGGTATTATAGTGAGTTATATACAGTAGGTTCGCCTATAGAGCGTGTTCTCAATGAGTGATTCACCTTATGAGCAACGAACCCCAAATCAGCACCTCTTATTATTTTATGTGTGATAATTTCCACAGAATGCATTTTTGTGGCCAAGAGTGGCCTAAATCCGCAGCCATTCCCTGAAGAGCGTCTAAATCCAGTTTCGCATGACACTAGCTGCTCCTTTTGTCCCCCAAACCCATGCTACAAGCCTACAAATCTTTTTGACAGTTGTATATCGGCCATGACCTTAACTTTTCGCGCTTACTGTATACCCATCCTTGCTTCCTCCAGCACCTCACCCACCCTCCTCTTATATACCTCTCTATACTCGATGTCATTCAATCTTCCTCTTGCCACCTCCCTCTTGTTTCCCCTTCTATCCCTCCTACCATACTCCCATTTTGCTCTGACCCTAATCCTCGCCATGTATTCAGACAAAGCGTTTTCCCTATGTCGCCCAAATTGGCTCGCAATATGTGAACCTACTGTTATTCAATCAAGGAAATTGGAATTACAATGGATGAATGTAGAGCAGTCAGGGCATCGTTATTGAGAATAACAGCAAGTACAGAGAACGGACCCAAGTTTATTCTTTGCAATGTTTAATATATTCCCAGTTATGGAGAGGCTGTAGATGTAGATGCGTTGTTTAGTCAGTCGTAACAAAGTTTGCCACTGGTTCTTTTATCTATTAGCTTGTTTTTTAATTAACTGATCAATCAATCAATCACTTACCTCAGGAAAATACTGGTGGAGGGGCTGGAGATGCCGGTAGGACTGGCAGTGCATGGAGACTCGGTGTACTGGGTGGACCAGGGTCTCAACATCATTGTCAGGGTCAACAAGTTCTCCGGGCAGGAACGGCAAGAGGTCCAAGGACGGATATCGCACCTCTCAGACATCATTGCTGTCACCCCTTTCCTAATGCAGGTCAGGACCCCTACAGTTTAATTAGTTAACCTTTTTTCCTGATGACAATAAATGCATGTTTTTTACAGTTGTAGGGGTAGACAGCCCCACCCAAGGAGATACTGGTGCTATCACATGAGTTGGGTAATGTGGTACATGGATGCTGGTGTATGGTTTTGGCTTGTAACAACAGCTTTGTACAAACCCTTATTGCATTGAGGGGAAGCTGATATTTGTATTAGGGAATAAATGTTGGCACCCTAGTACAATACAAGGAAATGTTGGGTAATTAAGCAGATATACAGTAGACCGTATAAACATTGTGGAGAGCTTGACCAAGGGAGAAGGGAGTGTCTGGAATGGTAAGAACTGGAGACTCTTCTGCTGTGGCACTCCCTTGAGGGAATTTCACGGAGGAAGCAGGGTGTTAGAGCTGTGGATAGATAGATAGATACCGGTAGTATAGATGTGAGGATAGGTGTAGCTTCACAAATATTTCCTGAGATGTATGTGCATTTTATAATCCCACTGTCAGTCAGGCATTTTTTTAGGACAGAAAATTCAAGAAGCATTGTACATCCTTATTTTGTACATACAAATTGTATGATCTCTTATTTTTCAGTATAATTAACTTTTTGAAATGTATTCCAGAAAATGAGGGTGCACTCATGTCACAATGGTAGTGAGTGCAGCCACCTGTGCCTTGAGAGGGATCAGCAGCAGCAGTGTGCCTGCCCCCAGGGAAAGGCCCTGGCTGATGACCGTAAAACCTGCATCAATCCACCAAGTTGCCAGCCCGAGGAATTCCGCTGCCATTCAGGCCCAGTTGATTGTATCCCACTCAAGTGGAGGTTAGTAACACATTGTACATTCTCTAAGGGTTGCTTTGCTTTCTGAGTTTTGCATGATAGAGGTCACCTTTCCTATGTAGTTATTGATTGTATAAGAAGGCAAGGAAAGATAAAGGATGAAGAATAGCATCTTGTACATGCTTGTTAGTGATGGTAATCTAGTACTAACTTACAATTCATGAGACAGATACTTAAACTATGAATAGATGAAACTACTTTCTTTTGTCGTGAACAAATTAATTGGGGCCAGAAATGAAGTACAAATACATTAGGTACTGTGTACCTTATTCATTCTTATGTTATACTTGCACCTTTTATAATTTTATATATGTACCAGTATATATATATAGTATTTTTTTCTACCTGACAGATGTGATGGGCAGGCAGAATGTAAAGACCAGAGTGATGAGCTCAACTGCCCTCTACCCATGTGTCAGCCGTCACAGTTCCGGTGTACCAACAGTCTCTGCATCGGTAAGTTCAATTTTAACCATTCTGTGTGTGTGTGTGTGTGTGTGTGTGTGTGTGTGTGTATAATGATAATAATAATTATAATAATAATATACGGTTTATTAAATAATAGCAGCTGGTAAGCTGAAAATTTACATATTACACTAAAACATTAATGGTAGAAATGAGAATGAAACAAATAGACATAAAATACATATGAGAAAATAATAAATACATATTTAACCAAAGAAAATAATAGAAAAACTTACTAGTAATACATACTTACATAAACGAGGAAATGCACAGATTTAATAGTAATATATATATATATACATGATGAAGCAAATGGGTGCAGCTCTGGGAGTTGGATAGGCCTAGAGGTGTGAAGGGAACTGGATATAGTGAGGTCAGGTAACGATAAGCACTAGATTAATACAGTGTGTGTGACTGCCCTGATATAGGTTAACCTTGTTGTGGTGTCTGGGGTGTGTGTAATAATAAAATAATAAGCAACGCATTTATCTTAACTATTGATTTATCTGTTGATGTGTTGAACAAGAGTGGGAATAGCACTGTTCTTATAACGGTCAGTACGGGATCTGATGGGTTGGATTTTGTTGTGGTGACCGGCTACTCGGCGTGGTGGGGGCAGAGATGGTGGAAGAAGGGATCTGTGGCGCGGGTGTTTGATGAGATTATCACCAAATATGTGTAGGTCAAGGTGGTGTTGTTTAGATACAGTGGTGAGGTTGAGAGTGGTCAGGGCATGGTCGTACGAGGTGTAGTTGTCTCCCATAATAACTCTACATGCTCTTTTCTGTACTTTTTCTATTTGTCACTTTTGGGTGGTGTTGAGTGAGGAGGACCAGACTGGTAATGCATAACAGAGCTTAGGGAGTATGAAGGTGGTATATACATCCCTAAGCTGTTGTTGCCAGGCCCCCAATGCCTTCATTGTTTTGAGCATGTAAAGTTTGTATGTTGATGCCTTGATGATGATGGTGACATGTAGCTTCCAGTCCAGCTTGGCGTTGATGGTGATACCCAACAACTTGGTAGATTGAACCACCTCAAGTGAGTGTGTGTGTTTGCATGCTTGCTTGCTTGCATAATGCTAATATTTATTCAGTATGTTTACATTTCTTTTTCAGACAAATCTGAGGTATGTGATGGTCAGAAGCAGTGCAGTGATGGTAGTGATGAGGTACAGTGTTGTGGTGTTGGGCAGGTGATGTGTGTATCAACAGGCCAGTGTGTTGACACAGCCCAGCACTGTGCTGGAGGAAGGCGGCCTTGCCCAGACAGTCCTGACTTGGCCATGTGCTCTACCTGGGTCACTGATCCCCCAAATGATAGTGCAAGTCCTGGTAAAGCCCCATATATTGTTGGTGTCGTAGCTTCAGTAGTGGTGTTGGTGTGTGTAGCGGCACTGGTGGTCTATTACCGTCGTCGACCCTCCACCCTCGATGACCACGAGCTCGAACCACAACCAAAACCGCCACAGCAGAGGCAGTATCGGCTGGTCATGACCTCATGGGGTAAAAACTACACAGCTGTGCCAGTTCAGGGTGAACCTGTTATTGGAGATCCTCATGCTCCAGTCATTGTGAGTGGAACTCAAGCCCATGGAATGTGTAGGGGTGTCATGAACCCTGGAGGAGTAGCCCGGGGTGTGTTTGATCCTGCACCAGTAACCGGTGCCTCTTCATCGTCATCATCTATGACTCATTACCCCCGGGAAACGCTCAACCCCCCCCCTACACCCGTGGCTGGTGAGGGTCGAAGTCGTTGCCAGGAGCCCCATCATTGCTGTTATGCTGCTCCTCATCACACACCCCAACCTTCATCATCAGCACTACATTCTTACCGGCATTATAAAACTCGCAACCGCCCTCCACCTCCAACTCCCTGTTCTACTGATGTCTGTGATTCTGATGTCTATTCATCAGCTGTGTCCCCTCGCCGCACCCACTGTTACACTCCCACCACCACATACAACTCCTCCCCACCCATTACAGACTATGATTCTGACCCACACCCACCCCCGCCCACCCCACAAATGCATTACCTATGTGATCTAACTTCTTGTCCTCCATCGCCATCCACTGAACGTTCTTACTGTACACGTGCGCCCTGCCCTCCTCCACCCTCTCCTATTGCTTCTGACTAAAGGCTGCGTACAAGAAAACACAAGGGTCAGACGACAACTTTTGACTGGTATGAAATGTCCATATAATTTTATGGAGCCCTCTTTCAGGTCAGTGGTTGTTATTTAGATCTTGAGTTATCTTGCATGTGGTCCTTGAAACTGTAATTATAACACACTTGTAAATAATAACAATCAGCTTCACCTCATCGTTAAAAAGCCGTTTATATTATTGTTATACCTGTTTAATGTCTTTTTATTAGTTTGTACTGCAGTTGTTACCTTCATTCAGGGGAGCTGTTAGACAAGCTCTCTTGTTTGATTGACTATGTCAGGGAGCATTGACTAATTTTTATTGTAGGTAATTATATTAGTAAATTTTACAAGTACAAAACCGCTATTAACCCATGTACTGTAGTTCATCGTAGTGCTACTTGCCTTTCTAATGTGATATCTGGCAGCCTCTGGTGGATTGCCAGTAGATTTTTTTTTTCTTATAGAAATAGTAAAGGGCAAGGGATGGCCAGAGAAAGCCTTGCCATATACTTGCACCTTTTTCATAATATTCCCCACTATACACATCAAGAACCAGGTATACTGTAGTTACTAAAGTATTTCCCATTCACAAGATCTGTAGAGACAAGAAAGTATAAGGGTTGTAGTTCGGTGTATGCATTATGTCAAGTTTTTATTAATTTTCTGTTCATATAGGACTTGCTAACATCCTTGGCCCAGGGATCTTACATACTGTACACATAGGAGCACTTGGGTCACAGTAAGTTAAAGGATTTGATTATGTGAGTGGACCAGTTTCTGGTGCACCATCAGTAAAGGTTTTGATTAACTAGTTTGCTCATATTTGTGTGAAAGAGGGAGATTGAGAGAAAATACCATAAGTGTCTTATATTTTGTATTACTATACTGTATCTTTCTTTCTTGATATACTTTAGGCTACATGGCAGGAAAAGAATGCATTATTAGTTTATATGTATAATTTTTTAGCATTTTTTACACATTTATATACCTTTTATGCATATATATATACACATGCATATATATATTATAATATACATGTAAGTAGATTTTTGGGCATGTGACCCTAGTCAAACTTCATAAGCATGGACAGTGTATATGGTTATAAGTTTCATATTAATATTTTATAAGTTTCATACTTGTTTACACGATTGTCATATAACTGAAAAGCATAATATATTATAGAAAAGCAGCTATTGTATACACTAAAGGGATCTGTGATGTTATTAACAAAGTGAAGGTTACTAAATCTTTCAAACTATCCCACAAAACAAACATCCTTAGCTATACTGAAGCATCATTTAGGGGGGCCAATTGGATCACAGATCCCTTAACCCCTAAGTTTGATTGGCCAATTGAGTGGTTGAATACGATTAGTCACTGATGGGCTATTTAAGTGAACAGTTTGACACAGGCTACTGAAACCTAACTGGGCAATTTCTAACCATGTTGATAGAATTGATAAATTTAAAGTTCATCTAGGAGAGTGAATGGTGATATACTGCTGTCAGTCCAAACACCTTGTGTCTGGGTGACTTTTTCTCCCACTCAATCTTCCCCTTACACCCTCATGCGCAATATAGGCTATGTCACGCCACCATCATTCCCACCTCACTTTTACCTGATTATTTTTCTGAGGACAGATATATATTATTCAAGTAACACTATCTTTCCTGTAAGTGCACACATACAGTCTCACTCTCGCTCAGTTGCAGTACTTCCCAGACGCACACAAGAATTTTTATGCACTCGTGCACTTAATTACATACCCACTCACTCACTCACTCACTCACTCACTCAATTACTGTACTTAATCACTCATACATACGGGGAAGAAGTCATGCCCTATCACTGACAATTTTGGTGTATTCAATTTTATGTAGTTTTTATACCCATTCAGTTTACTGAATAAGCTTGTTTTAAGCTTTCAGAACATAACTTGTATTGATTTTAGTAGTTCAGTTATGCTCTTTGGCACAATTTTTTATTTTGACATTTCCCCATTTTTGTTAGGAGTAGCTATATTAATGTTTGACACTGCACTGTTCTGTAAGTACTTGACATAAGAGACTGAAATATGCATATTCTGATGTGTAGTTTCAAGCTCTTGAAGTAATGTATATAGTAATGCCAAAACTTACCTCAATGAAACGAAAAATTGGCCATATTCGCAACTGTAGGGGAAGCCTGGCTTGGGGAAATGCTATCTTAAGGGGTTAAGTATAGAAGTGATAATGATTCTTGAATGACGATGCAAGTCCAGTATTCAGTTATAAATGTTTTCTATCATGCCATATATGGTAGTAGGCTTTTGACACCTAAAATAACAGATTAACAATCTGACGTAAACCTATATGAATGTGGTTACAGCATTCATATCCATTTTGAAATGATGTATCGGTCAAAATTTCTAAAACATTTCATGCAATGTTTGAAGTACAGTACTTTACAGTACTTAATATTGTCTACAGTATTGGCAGTTTTATAAACAAGATACTCTACACTGATGCTAGCAATGATTAAGGGACTTGTTAATATTATTGGCCAATTGGAGGTTTTGGATTCCTCCTTACAAGATCATGAAATGGACTCCCTCAGTATGGACGCAGTATTGTGGCACAGGTTGAAGTCGGTGTCTTTTATTACCAAACATTGCTAATTCTGTGACTGGAAAAATATACTCATACTGTATATGACAGATGACATTGACATTTCTTTTATCAACACCAGTTTGTCCTGTTGGGGCCTCCTTTGTTTTACTTTTCTTTTATTACTCACATTGCTTAGTGCCATATTGCCTCAGGTGTCTGGCACTGTGATGTTATTGTTTTGTCAGAAAGTAGACATACAGCTGTAATTTCAACTTTAGTTTCTGTACTACAGTGGTAAAGCAATCGTGGAATATAGTATCTCCGCAGGTTTTTCCTTGGCCACTTGCTCAGAAAGTTTACTTTAAACAGTAAGGGATTGGTTAAGTGTGAGTCTGCAGTGCCCATTATGGGTTGGAGCATTTGAGAAGCACTTTATTGTTGACATCTGGCTTCTGAAGTTGTCTTGATAATTACCTTAGGTTGCATGGTATAAGATATACAATAATTGGATAGTGCAATAAATCCTGAAGAGTCTGTTACTGACAAGTATGTCTGAAAAATGCCTTGCAGATATTTTCACATGGTATCTGTTTATCCATCCTTGTGTAAAAAATGAAGAATAACTTAATTTTCTATTTCCCATCTGAGATAAATTTAAGTAACTGAACTGATAGTAGCATCTCTAACTACCAGAGTTGGTCAGTAATCACAGAGCATAGGTTTGAGGCTTGGATCCAGCCTAATTTGGTTGAACATAGCTGTGGAGGGAGTACGATAAATTGTTTTGGGAAGTTGGAGGACTACTGATTCCCATAAACTACGGGAGGAAACAGAATCCCTCTATATGAGACTAGTGGATGTGTTTCATAGCAGAGTTTGGAGGGCTCTAGTTTGCCAACAGCAGAAAATTGCTTCCTTTTATTTACAAGAAGTAATAATTGCCTTTTATTTTTATCACAGCTGTCTTAAAAAATTTTCAGAACTTAA
This sequence comes from Petrolisthes cinctipes, assembly GCA_033782935.1. NCBI lineage: Eukaryota > Metazoa > Arthropoda > Malacostraca > Decapoda > Porcellanidae > Petrolisthes > Petrolisthes cinctipes. The sequence continues at coordinate 42,468 of JAWQEG010001578.1, read as the reverse complement.
TTTCTACAATAATTTGACACAACCTGAAGCACCACTCTTCGCTCAGATATGTTGTCATTGTTGTTTAATGCAAAATCAAGAGTAAGAATGCAAAACTTCTACTGACTGCAATTTAATGGTTTATTACAGCTGATTGTGTACATTTCTGATATTTATAGAAAATTGCTTTTAGGATATACGAATGTGTAGTGATGTATATTTGTACTCGGTCTCAACAGTCATTTCCAGTGTTTGGAGTTGTTTGGAATTTACATCATTGGCTGCAGCAAAACCACTAGATTGGTAATTGTGATAAGGCATCACTTTTTGCAACTTAAATGTAGGTAATATAATCTAGAAGTTCAAAAAGTACTCTTTACTCTTTGCAGCTGTTCATATACTCGGACATTAGTTGTAACATGGTGATGAAACTGTAATAGTAAGCAGCTCAGCACCGTTATCGGTTCTTTTGGCACAGTTTGCTGAAAAGCACTTTTACAGTTAAATAAAGACTATTACGTATGTCTTAGACAGATTTTGAAAAAAATTACCATTGAGGCCTTAAAAGATATTTGGCTGCAAATTTACTATGCAGTGTTTTATACAAATGATTAATATGTGTGCCATAGCTATTAGATATTTTGTACTTATGAGTTTTGAATGTCTGTGATGCAGGTGTACTGTGCTAATATCAGAATATTGATGCTATGCGGTACAGTATTTGACAATGGTTGTTACTATCATATTTTAAATTTTGTTTAACCATTCTAATTTTTTCTCTATTTATGGACAATGATAATCTGCTTATAGATGGACTCTGTTACAGTAATTGTAATGGAAAACATTGCTTATTAGCATACAAAATTTTTTATGCACAGTATACAGTACTACGTAGGCACCTAACTCTTGCAGAGTTTTTATTTTTCCACACTGTAGAAACATATATACACTACTGTATTATGTTAGAAGTATAGCTTGTACAGTAGTAACCTGAATATGAGCTTTTTATATCAGTTTACCAATGATTAAAGCTCTTGTGATGATGTTATGGGTACAACAAAGCATCAATGTCTTACGAGTTAGAATCACCAGATTGGTTATCAAGGTCTGTAAATAGAGATAATTAGTGGTGGCAACTATGATAGTACTGTACCTCTAATTAGTTACTTTGGTAAAGTAATGAAGTAAAATTTTGTAAGCATATTCAAAATCTTGAGGCTTTTATTAGGTACTGTCAATAATATTAGTAAACACTGTGGTGGTCATATTGCATAGCTACCATGCAGATGTAAATCAAAATTTTAACATACAGTAGATGCACACAAAAGATCAGGGAAGCCTCGTGGAAGAGTTTTATTGTAAGGTTCATACTTACAGTTTACACATGTTTTTTGCAATTGTTTTGAAAGGTTTGGGAGATATTGTATAAACTTTAAGGAACCTCTGGTGATGTCAGGTAATGGAGGCTACAACTTCCCTGAAAATATGACAAGAAACTAGCTTCCTCAGTTTGGACAGTTCTGTGGCACCATTTGAAGGAATGAGTAGCCTGCAGTTTACTGACATCAGAGACCCCTTAGTTTCCATTGAAACATGTAAAATCTACTTTGAAGTTTCTGTATTTTGGATTTATACTTGATTTGTAAGAATACAAGAGATGCAAAACAGACAATGGTGATAACCAGCAGAGGGGTTGAGTCAGCTAGGAGGCATCTCCCAAACACATGAAGACAGCTGTAAAATCAGTCAACAGTCACCAGTTTCATTGGGAAGCTACCTCATCCAACAAAGATACGAGTCACAAAACTTGCAGAATGTTGATGTACTAGGATTGTATTCCATGCTCTGTATTTGTGTTTTGTAGCTGCAGCTCATCTGTGGCTGTGTATGTAAGGCCAAAGGAATAAATGCATTCAAAATAGGAATATTTTTTTCTTTGTCATAATCCTTCATGAGTATTCATACTCTGTCCATGTTTGTGTCTGCACTATGCAGGCTGGACAACAGAAATGGTTTGTTTGTTATAAGTTTCTTAATAGAATGTTTTCTTACCTCAACCTTGGGACTCTAGGCTGTAAGTAGCCCGTGACTCCTGCGAGGCCCCGAGATTATTGAGTGTCGCACTAGAGGAGACAGCAGAGCTTCATGGTTTTGGTAATTTCTCTTCTATCCCACTAGATGACGACATCTTATTTATATACGTCACTATCAGGAGAGGGCAGCTACATCGTCATTCACAGCATCTTGGAATATGGTCGTGCATCTGCTATGTTATGAGTGAACGACGATGTAGGGGATATTTTCTTGACGTGTCGGCGTAGCCAGGATACTTGACGAACAGCAGAACCATCAGATCACCTTGGAAAAAGCCCAGACGTTTCTCGTGAACTTGAACCTGGATCCATGACATTTGCAGTCCGTTGCTATATCCACGCTGCCACTACCTCCCCCAACTGAATTGTAACCTTTATTGCCTTTGCAAAAGGGAAGCAGGATATCAAAGATTATCTATCTATCTATCTATCTATCTATAGCTCTGACGCCTCGTCCCCTCCGGGAACTCCCCCCAAGGGGGTGGCCACGGCAGAAGTGTCTCCAGTTTTCCCTGTTCCAACACTCCCTCCTTACTCGGTCAAGCCCTACTCTGCCCCTCATGTTTCTCTCCCTTACATACTCTTCCACTCTTGTTCTGCCATCTAACCGGAGGTCTGCCTCTCACACCAGGTTCCATAACTTCACTTTCATACACCACCTTTACAAATTCCTTACCTTGCATTCTCTCTACCTGTCCAAACCACCTCAATGTATTACGCTTCACTCTCTCAACCACTCCACACTCAATACCAATTGCCTTTTCACTCATACCACATCTTTCATTAACACTTTCATTTCTTTCTGCATCCCACCTAGACACCCCACATGCTCCTCTCAGGTAACTCATTTCCACAGCACCTATTCTAGACTGATTACCCCTACTCCATGTCCATATCTCTGACGCATATGTCAGTGTTGGCAGGATTATACTATTTCGTAGTCCCCTTTTCACCTCCATACTCCCCCTTCTACCCTTCATAATCCTCCCCAGTGATCCTATGACCTGTCTACCATTCACTGCTCTCTCCCTAATTTCTCCTTCCATACTTCCATGTTTACACATAACTGTACCCAGGTACTTAAACTCCTTCACTTCCTGCATCCTCTCACCCCTCAGAGTTATCTCACACTTAGTCCCAGTTGGTACTCCCACTCTGTAAGGTGTAGCAAAGTCGATCACTTCAGTTTCTGCTCTTTCAAACACCATCACTTTACTTTTACCAACATTCACTTTCAGTTTCCTTCGTTTACACACAGACTGCAACTCTCTTTTACTCTCAGCCATCAACACAGTGTCATCCGCAAATAAACTTGTCACCAAGGACCAATTTGCTTCATTCAGCCTCAACTTCACCCCCAGGCCATTCACATCATCAAAGATGATGATGGTATATGTCCATTTTTCTGGTAGAGTTTCAATATGTTGGTTTCTTTTTTTCACCCGCATTAGATGAAGACACCTTATTTATACACATCACCATTTGGAAAGAGTAGCAATATCATAATAATATTCACAGTAACTTCGATTAACTTCAGGCATCTTCTGTACCATGAGTTTATGACAATTTAGGCATTTTTTGTTGATGTGTTGGTGTAACCAGGATACTGTAGCTTTGAGAACAGTGACATTTAGTTGGACTTGATCTGCCGTCCATCCGGTCCGCAGACCATCAGTATATTCACAATGCTATCACGTTCCATTGAGTCTTTATATGGTTAAATGAAGACTAATTTTGTATCAATTCAATTTTTATTAATTATAGTTTTGTTGTATTTATACATATATGTTTTTCATATGCTTTTCATGCTGTAAGTACCTACAGGATTCTTGTTACTAATAACCACAAGAACTATTTTTATTACTTAAAATAAAAGAAGGTACTACTGTACTGTGTTAGTATCAGTGTATAAAACATTAACTGACATTGATTCAATGACATTTATGTTACATATGTAGTTAATTGTTCTTTAAAAAAGCTGAATCTATTAGAATAATCTTAGGCAAAACTAGTAAAGTAAATACAGTAATGTAGAAGGGTAAGTAATAATGTAGTATAAATATACTGTACCTGTAAGTGTAATAGAGTGTACTAAACTTGGTACAGTCATGAACCAAAACATCTGTTCACCCAGGACAGTAAACTGGATTTAAATGATGCTGTCCATTTTGTACTCGGGTATTTTCATTAACATTTAAACAATATTGTGTGGCAAACCTCACTGCTTGTTAGCACCTAATGTAATCAATATGGTAAGCCTAATACTGTATTACACAAAAAGTATGGTTCACTGTAACCCCACTTACCCATCCTGTGTGAGCAGAACTTAAGGAACTTAATTGTATAAGACACTGTACAAATCATATATTTAGTGTCAATATGATCAACTATGAGATTTATGGACCCGTAAGCAGTCAGAAAAATCTAACATGGCCCATTCATTACACTATGGATCTCAGCAGTTGATTATCAGAGAGAACTGACAGGACTTTTTACCATAACTACATATTTTGTACCAACATACAAGGTACCGAACAATATTTGCTCAATGCTTCATGTTTATCGCTGTAATTTCTATTTACAATACTGTATACATTACTCAATACCGTACAAAATTCATTCAAAGATACTCTACATAATTTATTTGATGATCATACTGTGCAAACAGTATTATATGTAATGATGTACAGGATAGTTTCAGTAACTTAGAGCCAATCGTACAGTATTAACCATCAGGAAATATTAAAATATCATCCAATTGTACAGCACAGTACGAGTAAATACTCTATTAAATTACAGTACAGTACCAACACAGATATTGTTACAGTATCTGGATGTGAAATATCACCAGTCCTAGATAATGTTTGGGAAGAAATACAATTAAGTCTGCGAAAATACAAAGTCAGATATCAGACCTTAAGATGCACTGCTCCTTTGATTAACATAAGTATTTTAACAAAATGCTGAATAGAAAGTACAGGACAGTGTAAGGCCATTCAGTGTGATATAAAACATAATATGTTTGTTTTATCCTTTCAGAAGCAATTAATGGAAAGAAACTATGCACCTATTGTTAATTAAAGTAAGTCTGACTTTGGATATTTTGTATGAGCATAAGATTTTAGCTTCTATTTGGGTAAGATGATGTTGAGCTTGAAGGTCCCGATTTTCCATAAAGTGCCAAAGATAAAAATTATTACATATCCTGAAAATATTATAAGCAATCAGTTTTAAGGCACAACTCGGAGGAAATGGCAACCTCCAATTTGTTGACAGCATGCAGCTTCCCCTTTTATGCCAGTGTAAGTTTTTCTATTTTGGTTTCTTTCATTATTTCATGGAGCTTATACAAACATAGATTTATAAGTACAGTACAATATATTGATTAACAGTACAGTACAGTACTGTACTGTACAGTCATCACCAATTAATGTACAGTACATCATGATTAATGTAAGACAACTTCATTCAGCTGGTAAAACCACTGGCACTTGCAAGGTTAACCAAGTTTGTTTCCATTTGGAATCTGAACCCTACAATACTCACAACTAAAATATTGTCAGTGCAAGTCTCCCGTGAAACATTCTCGCACCACAAATATGGATACTGAAAACTAGTTTGTTTATATCTATGGGAATCATGAGTTGTGCTGATCATTTACAAAACAACAACAACAACCACCCTTCCTGCTGGATAGTCTTTAGAAAAACAGCTATAGGTGATAACAGGTGTTTCCCATTTGATTTGAAGTTGGCAAACTGGATTGCTAGAGCAACAACACAGTAATTATGGGTAAAATTAAACCTATAGGAGACAAAACTGTTTATGTAGTACTGTACTGACAATAAGGGCCCAAGGAAGGTAATAGGGGATAGAGTTGTTGTTGATGTTCTCCCAGGGCAGAATGGCCTCCTGCCCCACAGACCCCTGGTACACTCTGGTCGCAGTGAAAAAACAAATTAAAATAAAGGAGGGGCTGGCCTTATATGCCTGGGCTACCGAAGCACATCCCAAGGAAATGGGACCAGAGCTTACTGGACCAGGGAGTCTGGGGGCCTCCGACCGCCAGGGAGATTGGGGGAAGAGCTCTGCAAAGCTCACTGAATGTGTCACCAAAGACTTGCATTGTATAAGGTGCTGTTCTGTGGCAATGAAGGAATAATTTTCCTCCTATTTTGTTGAATGTATTACAGACCTCTGATTTGATGAGAATGAAAATTATGAAGCAATTTCTATGTGTAACAATACCATGGTGGTTAGATAGAAACTTAATACAGTGTACAGATTTGATACTGTACATTATCTTGTGATACTAAATATACTCCGATTGTGTCTGAGTTACAGAGAAGGCTGAGTGAACCTACTTCCCATCCATGGTTAAGGGCCCTGTGATGTAGTCAGCTGACAGCAAACATGAAGTTAATGATTCCTCCAAACCATGCTTGGAAACAAACCACCTTTGCAATACAGTAATGTGGCGATGTATTTTTGGTGGAGTCCTTACTCTGCTGGTTCAACAGCAAGTCGGCAACACAGGCCTCTTAAGTACAGTACAATAATTACAATCCTGTTACCAATTTTAAATAGATGCAACATCATGGAACATTTTTATCTCACAACTACCTTCCTGAATCACCAATCAAAGCTAGGACAGTTTCTGTTGGGACACTTGCATCCCTTTGATTACCAGTTTTTTTTTTTTTTTTATTGTATTCTGACATTTTATGGGCAAATTTATTATGGCAGAGAACAACTACAGACACTACAGGATATATGATAATACCACTAACCAGATTCTTAGCAGTGTCTTCTAATAACTTGCATCATGACTAGTCATAATTTTATTGTCCAACTTACAGCATTTACCGATTGATAAAAAAAAAAAAAAAAAAAAAAATTATTATTATTATTTTTTTTTTATATATATACAGTATATATATACCAGGCCTTCATCTCCATGGAGGTAACCCTTTGCTAGGAATATCTTACAGAGGAGGGGTTCCCCATGCCCCTGACTCCTTGGCTATTGCACTGAACTAGGACCCGAGACAGCTTTGATTATGGCTACCTAAGCAGGAAGGGCTCAGACAGCAGACTCAAACCATCCACCCACTGTTCACAGGGATGGTAACCTCTGGCGACAGTGGGAGATTTTTACAGTGTCCCGAGCATGACTCGAACGATGGACCATAGAAACTGCATCCGCTCACTTTACCACTGTGCTAGCCAGTGAAATTTATAAGAACTAGTTAATTACAGTACCAGTAGATACTATGGTGCACAATAATTTGTTCCCTCAGCCAACCACAATATGACTGAATTACAATATCTGTGGTCTGTTGCTTAGCTATTCGAAGCACAGGTGATTCAGTTACATTGTGGTTGGCTGAAGGAATAAATTTTGTGCACCATAATACAATAGCCTTGATATAAGTAGACATTACTGGGAGTCAAAGGGATATGTTTCCTTACTAACAGATAACCTAAATGGCTCAAGATGAACATGGATTGAGGTTCTGGGACCCAAGCATCCCTTACAACTGAGGATTCACTAATAGTGAATCACTATTTCAATAATCACAGTAAATTGGATTAAACTGGTGGCCTCTCTAAGTACTAATGTAACTAACTACCTTCAACAATTTAAAGTTTTGTACTCTTGCTCTCAATTTATAGATGTGGCATTATACAAGGAGAGTACTGTACTGTACAGAATCGGGAATTTCTCAGGGTAAGGACAGTAATAAGGTAGATATTAAAGTTTATAACTGACAATTAAACTAGAACTAAATCACAGTGGTATTATACAAGAAGGTACAGTCTGTCAATGTTCCAGGTACCCCACCTTCACTCAGGGACTCTCAGTTTTATCTGGTAACACCTGGAGTAGTAAGCAGGGGTATCTTACAGCCGATATCAGATAGACCAATCACAGTCGCTGTAAAATCCCTCTGCTTACTACTTCAGATGTTACCATATTAAACTGCAAGTTCCTGAGCAAGGGTGGGGTACCTGGAACATTGAAAGACTGTACATGAGCAGGATTACATGTTGAATACAGTCTGTAATGACTCCAAAGCCATGTAATCATGTTGCTAATTTTTTTCGTTAATAAATCCAGAAATGTCTTTAACTATTTCTTATATTAAGTGAAACTGATGTAAACACAGTACGGTACTGTACAGCACTCATGATTATCAATACTGTACATATAAGTTTCTAATACAATTTATCACACTTAGGTTTTCTCAAGTTGATGGTAATTTTTCACAGTTGATACTTTAAAGGGTAACTGTGTTTGGGAAAATTTTGCACCCCTAGAGTTGGAAGCCAAGTATCAGCCAATCAGATGCAAGGTAATGACATTGAACCTTGGATATTTACTGTCACCTATAGAAAAGAAAATTGGTGCATGTGATACACAAAGAAAACTACAGTACTGTATACGACCTATCTTAATCAATCAATATCTGACAGAGGCTACATACAGTAATTTCTTCACATTTCCATGGGGTATTATACAAAGAAAATTACTAACTTGAATATGCTCCCTCTAATTACATTAAATTTCCATAACACAGAGTAGTCCATGAAGTTTGCTGTGTCCCTGTAGAGTACCAAAACAATGCCTCCCTGAAGATTATTCTAATTAGGGACTACAGTAATACATAACCCATTCTCACTAACTCTGAAAACGGGAATGAGAATGTTGCAAATTGCGTCACTGATCTTACCTATATTCATCTTGCTAACTTACAACTGATTGCTAATCTACAAAATGCATGAATTAACAATTATAATAATGTTCGACTTTGTCAGACTATATTACAAACTTCTTATCAAATTACAAAGTTTACAAAAAATGCCAATTACCAGTGGCCCTTCATAACCTCTACACAAACACACATTTCCTAACTTTCCCAGTCTCATGGTTCCATCGCAGCAGATTCAGGTCTGAGGTTGCTGGTATGCATGTCATCATAAGCTATAGTAAATATGCTCTTCTTCTCCAGCAAGTGACTCCTCTTACGTCGACCTCTCTCTGCTGCCACAGCCTCCAGGTCACCATCACCCTCAAAGATCTGTGAGCTCTGACTTGTTCCAAGGTTTATCTCTTTCTCCATGATTTTCTTCAGTTCCTCCTCTCCTTCTGGCTGTTGCAGATTTGTAGATGTACTACTGCTCTGACCGGCTCCCGATGCTCTCTGTTGCTCGCTTGGAGTCTCTTGAACGATGCGAGGTTGAGTCTCTGAGCCCTCTGCTGCTTCTCTGGTCTCTGACATTCTAACTGCCATGCCCTCACCACCACTAACACCAATATCCCCACTACCAACACCACCACCACCACCACCACCACTCTCACCTTGAAGTGGTGGAGCTACCACCATCAACCTTCGTTCTCGGCCTTCAACTGTCCTAGTCACACCCTCCTGAGCTTCGATATACTGTCCTGCTTCATTAATATCCAACTGTCTTGGTACCCCTCGCATGTCTGGACCTCTGTCTTGTCCCCTGTCATACCACTCCATATACCGCGGATGAGGTGTTATCTTCCTCTGTCTCCTGGTCCTCTGGTCCAAGTCGTCAGTCGGTGAATCATAATTGTATTCACTGTTCTGACTACTCTTACCATCTGCTGCTGGAAGTTGGTCTTCCTGTAGGTCCTGTGGGCCCAGTGATCCATGTCTGCTGACCGACCTCCTGGCTGCCTCCCGCTCCAACCCCGTCTCTAAGCTGGGCAGTGAGCCGTGTCTCTCGAAGCTGGCCCGGCTGTCCGGCTGCACCCCACGATTCGGGTCTAAGGTAGCCTGACTGATGGAGCGGCGGCCATCGAGTGCTGCCTGGCTGAGGGAATGGCGGCCGTCTGCGCTCCGACTCTCCATACTGGAGCTGCGCCGCCCTTCTGTACCGCTCATACTGTTGCGGCGAGACAAAGTAGATTCTTTCCTTTGTACCTGTTGTGCCTCTTCGTCCATTTTTGCTTTTGTTGTTTCGAAGCGGAGGATAGAAGACTTGGTATGTTGGTACAGAGAGTTGGCTGGCTGGTTGAGCTTGAAAGAACGTCGGCTGGTAGTATCCTCGTGCACCCCAGGCTCCACCTCCGCCTGTGTTCTGAGTCTGGCACGCTGCATCTCTCTTCTCGACGACCGGATTCCCTCCGCCTCTAACAGGCTTTTGGTCTCCTCTTCTATTGGTGTTCTGATTCGCAGCTTGTGCACGACGTGGTCTGCCCTGGCCCCCTGGTCCTCCGTCTGGATCTGAACGTCTGCCAGGGGGGGGCTTCCTCCTTGCAGGTACCTTGGTGTTACGCCCACGTACTGACCCTCCACGTGCCTGTTGTTGAACCCCCCGCCCCCCGCGTCCTCGTGCATCAGTGCCCGTCTCTGTGCTTCCTCCTGAGTCATTATCATCATCCCCCCCGGCTCCATGCCAGCCCGTCTCATTGGGCGGCCGTGCCGGCCCGCGGCCCCGTCATCGCGGGGCGCGGCGCCGTGCAGGCTGGCGTGTAGTCGGAGGTCCTCCCCGTTTCCCTGGCGGGCATAGGTTGTGTCATCATCTACACTCGCTTGGGCTTGGGCACGGGGCTCCTCTGTGCGCACTCCTTCTCGGCGCACACCCCGTGGATCTTCCATACGCCGTGGATCATCCATAGGTATTGATCTTGGATCATCCATGCGCATATTTCTAGGACTTCCATCCACGTCCTCCATGACGTAGTGTTCACCTTCACGCAAAGTCTCGACAAAGCGTTGGTTACCCCTTGGATCCCTGAGGATAACGGTCCTCCTCAGGTCCTGGGAGTTGTATGAGTTTCTGGAGTCAACTCTGAACATCCGACCCTGTGGGAGTCGACTTTCATCCAGGTCCTCCAGTAACACCAGGTCCCGGCCACCTCTACGTAACATCCCCCCTCGATCTTCCAGTGGTGCACCCTCACCACCTCCACCGATGGTCCAGTACCTTTGGCGCTCATCCCCGCTCCAAGCCAGGCGTCCTCCACCACGCTTGGGAGGCGTTATTCCAAGGGAGATAGCTGCATCTGTACAGCAGGTTGGTAGAGAGTCCCACCATGTGCGGTCCTCACTATATTCATTGCGATAGTTACCACGCTCGTCCACCCTTAAGTAGGAGGCTCGTTCAGAATCTGCACTTTCATCCCCAACCACCTTGCGAATTTTCCTGTAAAATGAGTTATTATCAATTAAAATACTGTCCTGTACTGTAATAGTTACCGGTATGCTATACTCTGACATGTAAAAAGGATTGTAAGAGACCAACAAAATATTACTAGCACATTCAATATGATTTTAAGTGAATAAGAGGCAGGTGTAGCTAATGTACTGTGAAGGCCATTACATCTTACCTTTCTTATGTGATTAAGTTCTGTAGTTAAATCTTTGGAAAGAAAGCATATGAAGATGAGTAGTATTTTTGACAACATGTCTTTTTCGCTGCTTCTTCAGCCATGTCTAATTTTAACATTATCCAGAAAATATTATATTTTGCTTAGACTCATTCTTGACATTTCCAAAAGATAATTTTTCCACGGATTTAAATGTATGTTGTACCAACCATCTTGATATCATCCATTCCAATCATATGCATTTATTCCTATGGAGTGACACCTTATTTAAAGGAGTGGCATAAGAGTTATTTTATATAACAGCTTAGTTAGTACACCACTCTTATTCTTTGACTTGTGAAATTGCCTTCCAGGATTTGCATCTATGACAGATATAAAGGAAGCTTTACTGGTATTAGCATTTATAATTACTCTTGCTATAGTTCTGATGGTCTCTTTAATTATATATATATACAGTATTATAGACAATTTATTTTACTTCTTTGTTCCCTCACCTGTTCCTATGGAGTGGACATATGGGCCACATGTAACAGAGAATGATTATAATGATGAGGAGAGCCAGGAGGATACACAGGAATACCACGCCAGTAAGGTATGAATCCCGCTGATCTTTTGCGTCTGCCAGTTGTACTACAGTCTTCAATAAGAGTAAAGGGAGAAGTGGAATGGTATAGTTAGGTTCTATATACAGTACAAAATAATATCATGTCAAAGTTAAGACATGATCCAAAGCATTCAATCCACATACATATACTGTACTAAGCTCAGTTGCTTGCTCACACCCAGACAAACAAACACACACAAACAGTGTACAGTACTGTACTGTACTGTGTGTACCAAATGCATTTTTTTTTTCATACAGAAGTCAATTTTCACAAGTGAGGTGGCTAGACTAGAAAAAAAAGAGGGAAAGGAATTGAGAAGTGACACAGGACATCTTGAATAATAGCTATGAAAATAAAAGACAGAATCAACTCAAGATGACCACTCTCAGGTACAGGTACTCCCTCCTTCAAACAAGCACCAAGAATCAGTCACTCTCCTAGTTGCACACTCAATCCGTACCCTGTATTGTGGAAGGAATATTATGTACTATCATCCACAACAAAGTTGCTTCACCCTCACTGTGTGTACTTATTTGTGCATGTGAATGGTGTTAATCAAACTCCAACACTTATTATCATTTGCCAGAGTTAATAGAAATAATTATCATTGTCATCATCAATACCCTGCTTAACTATTTATATGGAATGGAAGGCTCTAAGGCCAAGGATAGAAAAATGAAATCAGAAATAAACAGAGAGATGGACATAATATCCAGAGTACTGGGTCAATCTCATATATACTACCCTTCCAAGCCCGCAATACTTACAGCTTTCCCCAACCTGTAAGGTAGTACTGTATTGTATTGCCCATTAGGATGTGACTGTACTGATACTGATATTTTAAGGGTTTTGGCACTCCTGTGGCCTGAGTCAGTTGGAATTTCAAATGGAACCTCATTCAGGGATCAAACTGATGATAAGATGATAGAAAAATTAAAGAAGGAAGTGTTTATCAACTGATTCAAATAACACCCACAATAATGTGTGGAATAAAATCCTAATGGAGCCTCACTCAGGAATCAAACTCGGATATTTTGATTACATGACCAGGGTGCTATCCACTGTACTACTCCACCATTAAAAAAAAATATCCTGTTGTACATGTTGCACTGTGTTCTAGGGATCAGTTGGAATTCACTTCCATTTTTCATTCTCTGTTTTCATTCTCAGTTTTAGTTTGAGTATTGCTTCAACCAGATTTGGAAGTGTACAACAATCTCCTAAACTGAGCCTAGGGGTGGAGGAAGTCTATATTAGCTGGCCTGGAGACTGGAGAACAATGTATTAGTATGCCATCTTAAACATACAAACCAACCTGCGTGTCCTTTATCCTGGACTGTGTGCCATTCAGTTGAACAAAAATCTTCTCAATATCCACCACCGTGTTGACATTATTCCTCACCATGGCTGTCACCACACTCCTGGTATTGGCAAGGATGGAGAGAAGAGAGAAGAGAGAAGAGAGAAGAGAAGAGAGAAGAGAAGAGAAGAGAAGAGAAGAGAGAATATTTTATGTTTGAAACACGAGTTGAAAGAGGAAGGGAGATGAAGGAAAAAAGAGGATATGAAAATATATGTTAGCATATGATAAATGGTAACTTGGTTACTGTTTATTACCAGCATAAGGTACTGAATTTGATTTTAGATATATCAATTTAGCATGTATATGTTCATGAATATATAAGATTTATACTGTACAAGATTACAAAGTTTAATTTATGGGATATTTACAAGCTTATCACAACTACAGACTACACTCAGTATAAAATATATAATTTAGAGTACTCAGGTCTTCTTATTTTGCTTTTCCTCATTATTAAATAAGTTCAAGATCCCAACCAACATTATCTCATAATTCTTTATTGAATGTTTTATACTGGATAACTGTATACATTTTGGGCAGAGATGTGCAAATGTGAGTAAAGGAGATTCAGGGGAACATTTAAATAATAAGATCAAGTGTAAGAAGACCAACAGTGCTCATTTATATGTTACAAAACAAGATGGAGCAGTGCGGAGATGACTCAAGCCAAAACATTGCAATGGAAATGAAAAGAGGACGGTCCATTTACTACACCTAAGACAATGATGGTCCATTTACTATACAGTAATGGAAACAGAATGGTCTAGAAGAAGACAGGACAGCCCTATGATATAAAATTCTATACCTACATTAAAGAATGAAACCCTTAACCATGTCTTTTTGTTCTTAACAGTACGATTATCAAGGGTGTGATGTTAAAGTATATTAATAATGATTAGGAATTCGTTACTTATCAAACTTTTTCTCCATTACTTTATTTGTATCAAACTTATCTAAGCTATCATTTAGATTGCTAAACTAGGTCATGAGTCAATGTCCATGACACAGAGTGGTGCAACTCTACTTGAAGAGATATGAGCAAACAAAAAAGAAGACAATAGTTTTTTTTATGTTATGTGCTATCATTTTCTTTGTCTTTGCTCATTATTTCTGTACCTCCTCATACAATATAACAGCTGACATTTTGCATAACCTACTCAGGCTAACGCACTATTTGACATAAAGCCCAGACTAACACACTGTCTATCACTGAAACAGTTTTAAGATTATTACTGTCTAGATCACCTGTGATGGCTGCCATTCTAAATATTACTCAGGATAATACTAATAAATTATATATGACAAGGAAACCCCACCTGACCTAAGGGGGTAGTCTCATGTGGTCAACTTGGGATGCTAAGTATTGATTCCTCCAAACTATGCTATGAAATTGAACCCCTATTAGTACTACTGTAAATATAATTAGTAATGAGGTTGTCTGTTTCCCTAGTATAGTTCAGAGAAATAAGTAGCCTTCCAATGCACCACCAAAATATTCTTGCTTTAATTAATACTCCATCTGACGTTGACTGAGGTGTTGATCACTTCAGCACACCTGTCTATCCATCTCCCTGTGTGTTCCTGTAATAGGTTTCTGTAGAGGGGTATTGGGATGTACAGGGACAGGCATTTCTACAAGAATTACACTATTATGATGCTCCTTCATTCTGAAATCAATTTCAGCTCTGATTATCCCTCCTGTACATTACTTATTTTATCTTCAAAGACTTGTCACCCATCCTCTGGCTGCCTTTCTCTGCTGGCATATACAGTAATCCAAGCTGTTATGTTGCCATTACCATTTTCTTTTTCCAAAAATGAATTTGATGTGTTAAACAACTGGTGAAATGTTCTGCATTATACAGTATTTGGCAGATACACTAATTATGGATCGAACTAGCTTTAATCCTCTTCAGTTTTGGTATATATCAAGCAACTATGTACTGTGTTGCAGTAGACTATCTATGAAGTTATATGAAATAGAGAATCATCATTATAATTTATATAAGCTACTTCAGTGGTCACACAGAAAGGATTAATATATATTATACAATGCAGTGAGTTTATAGTCACAAGGAAATACTTCCCTGTCCAAGAGTTATGGCAATACAGTAATGCTCTAACTTTTTTACTGTGATATTCAATGACCTAATAGGAATGATAACTCTAACAGTATGAAAAGGTTTGTGTAACTGATGTAGCAAATGCAGTCAAGAGACATACATACTGTACCGCTGGGTGGAGTGGTGATGTGTAGACACACTCTGCACATATTGTGTCAAAATGTATGCTTGTTGTCATGCAGTTGTGCACTCACAAATATTACAAAAATGAGTGAGTTATTTGTACATTATAGGTTGAATTTTCTATCTACAGGACAACCAATTTTTCTCCTAAACACGGGTCTTCCTCTTGATAAATTTTTCACAAATTGTTATACTGTAGCTACATTTTAATTGTCTTGTAATTTATTTCAAGCTTTTAAAATGCCTTATTTTCTTTCAAGCAGCACACCTACTGTATTATGATCTTACTATAGTACTGTACTGTACTTTGAAGTTTTGGATAAGACCAACTATGGTACAGTACTACTATACAGTATACTGTAGAACTAAAGTACAACAGCATGTATGAGTTTTTAGTTCATCCCAGGTGGAAGATGCTCGGCTCCTCCCAACATCAAGTTCTTTAGTGCCCAGCAGAATATGTCAGGGCAGAAGTCATTACTGTACAGTATTTGGGATGATATAGTGGTAAGCAAAGAACAGTATGAAGCAAAAGTCATTGGCTACTGGAGAGGGATGAGCACCTTCCACCTAGCCTGTAGTACTAGTTCATGTGTGCACTGTATGTACAGTATTTAGGTTCAGTGTCATATGACTGTAGTTTTTAGTATTTTCTAAATATTTAATATGATTCATAGAGAGGAATTCTCAATTAGAACTAACAATGCATTATTATGTCAATGGAATTATGAGTTTATATTATTAAAAATAAAACATGATACTGCAATGATTAAAGCCAAATACACACACACAAACTCTACACACGTACACGCACACACACACACACCCGCTAACACACAGTTAATTGTAATTACATGAATAAGTGAAGGGTGCAGCATAACTTGGAAGTACTGTACTGTATGTAAATTGTTACATATTTTTCTGGTCAGCATATCATAATTTTATTCAGGTTTGTAGTAACATACGATCAACCTGGCTACAATGAGTTGAATTCCAACCCTTTTTCTTCTGTATCTCCATCGAGCTATGATATTCTAATCACCTTCTGAAAATTGAATTCAACAATGGAAATATCTTGGACTTTAAGGATTAAACATATATCTCAATGATATACAGTATACTATTGTGCATTTTACTTTATGTAATGTAATTATATAAAATACTGTACAGTACAGTGTACATACTATTCAAGGCTGAAAGGTTAAGTTGTAACAACTCTGACACTCAGGGTCATTGGCCAAGGGTGTGGGAGTTTGAATTCTGATCAGCCTGGGGGATTTTATCATTTACAGTACAGTATAATCAATCCAGCTGAACACAGTAGACAACTATTTTCAGGTGTCGAGATTTCAATGAGTTCATAAAATTATTCACCATATGATCCATTTGAATAGAGCTTTCCACTTGAATAAGTACAGTACTTCCAGAATGAAGTTACCAGTGATGAGTCATAGATTTGTTATTGTGTTCAGAAATGTTATACTCAGAGTATGCTACACCCAAATGAAAACATGCTTTTATAATATCTGATTCTGCAACAGTAAGGACATCAAACCATAATAACAAAATAATAACACTCTAGTGGATACTGGAAAAGATGTTAAGTGTTTTCCTGAGTGAGAAGTATTAATTATATTATATACATGGAGTTTGTTGGTGGATGTCAGTGTGTTGACCCCATAATTATAGTGCTGTTAAAAATCCCTACTGGACCATTTTAGGAAATCACCTAAACTTTAGTAATGGCAGGTTAACTTGCAGTCACAACCCATAATTTCTAGGCCACCAAGGATAGGCAAAATGGAGGTAACTCAAGCTCTCCCTTTCATATTACTGATGATTGACTGTGTCAGCTTAACATTAACACACTGATGCAAACACAATATAGTTATAATATTGTGTTTCATCAAAATATATACATCACATTAAGCCAACACTACACAACACAAAGTAAACTTGCTTTTACTCCATCCTAACAGTCCATGGATGCTGGTAATGATCTAGCACTTTTTCTTTGGCTGTTTGTGTAATATTATAATGTTTGCAAGGTATTTTTAGTAAATGAGACTGTACAGTATTGTGATGGCTTTTGAGTACAGTACACTAAAGATCACTATCACTACCAATGCACCAAAAATACTTGTAAACACTGTAAAGTTACATTGTTAACCAATAATAAAAGAGCTAAAACTACAGTAATGCCAAGGTTGACCAAGAATTATGAATGATGACTGTTTAGAATGAAGGATGAACAATTACAAGTGGCTTTACATAAGTGTATCACAACAATGGTCACGTCCGCGCGGCTTCCACCTTCTTACTTATAAGGGTCTGGGAACCTGCTGGTATCCTGAGTACTGTAGGGTGTCACCGTGCGGATCTCAGCGTCTCCCCCAGTGATAGTTCGCAGAGTCCTCTCTATCTCACTCTGTATGCACCAACAAATTGTAAAGGGTAAAGTAAATACATTGTAATAAAAAAAATAAGAAGTAAACAGGTTGCAATTATCGAAACAACAAGTTTGTTATGTTACAACATCTGCAAAGAGAACAACAGTTTGCATTTGGTAAATGAAAAACACTTGGCAATGAGAAATTATGATACTTAGATAATATGGAAACAACAAATAATATGAATGAGGTGGAGCAAAAATTTAAAATTCTTATCTACCTATACTGCATATTAAGCATAGCCTATAGAGCAAAGGCATGGGTTAGGCAATGGCATTGATGGATACAATGGCCCTATTGACACTTATGTGGATGAAGAACAAGGAAAGGATAAAGTTTCAAGGACCTTATATAGTGATAATAATCTAATAGATAAAGACCTGTTGCTTATGACTCTTGAGACTATCCTCCTCTTTTTATTTTTTCTTCAGGTCTTGCTAAATCTCCACTCCATCCCATTATTTGCTCATTTTAATCTTGTAAGTAAAGTCTGTATTTTCACTGTAGTTGTTTGTACGAGGTTTTATAGCCACCTACAAAACTACCACAGGTCTCTCTGTAGACTTTTACAATTCTGGCTGTCTGTATGTTCACTGTGTATTTTATTAGGGATATGTTTTACTAGGGATAGTTTTGGGGGTTTCACAGAGGAATATTCCAGCTTTATGAGAACCTGAATCCAGTAGGCTGCAGCCATAAAATGTTCTTTCTCTCGCATGAGGAAGTACGTTTATGTCCCTTACTCACTTTTTACCCCTTATATTACAGTATTTTGACTTGTAGTTTGATCTTCTCCCTTACTCTTACCTAATATCCCATTACTGACGTGCCACATAGATCCCTGGACTTGGTGCTAGTATCTATTATAATACAGTAATAATAATCTCTCATGAGGAATATGACTCAGTTTGTGGTGAACTTACCCTCCGCACATCAACTTCAATCTTGGGTTTTGGGTAGATGAAGGTGATGAAGCGCTCAACATACTCCTCCCGGTAGATCTGCACTGGTACGCTCTCACTAAGCTCTGGGATACCTACAGGAACCTCAGTGTTCATCATGGTGGTAGAATTAGCTTTTTGTTACAATGCTAATACAATATATTGGCATTACTAATGTTTCTGAGTACAGTACAGTATTTTTGGAATGATGTACAAGTATATGAAATAACATTATTTCATTTCAGAGTACAGTACTGCACTGTATACAGTATCTTAAAATGTTTGAGGGAACATTGATGATTTCTGTGAAATATAAATAACTTCTCGATATAAAGAGTAAACTTATAAGCATGAAAATAGTACACATTAAAATCATATTCAGTTTCAAAAGGGAACAAATGTGGATGTATGGAAAATATAAATATTTTTCCTCCATTAGAAACCCAGTGGACTTGTGTTGACAGTCCTTATACTGTATGCTGTACACAGAACACATCTCTATCTATGAAAAAATAAAAGTGCTCTAATGGCATTTTTACATCTTTTATATAAGGATGAAGATTTTTGGCATATGGTACTTGTATTGAATACATTACTGTACTGTATAGTGGCCAGTTATGTTGTCCAGACCATGGTTAGAGAAATACTTTACTATGAAAGTGGACTGAAGAGTTTATTTTCTTGTAAAATATCTAGTCAATAACAGCTGACTGTGTAGGGCATTGGAATCCTTACCGAGATCATAAGCGATGACATTGAGATTGATAACATCGTCTTCGAATGCTCTCTCTTCTCTGTCGAGGCTGGACACCTGAAGGACAACACACAAGTAACAAATTGCAATATTTAGCTTAAAATGTTTTGTGTAGCTTAAGGGCTAATAATATAACTACTGTATTACATGTGCATCATTGAAAATATCCTGTACATTACATTATGATACCACTCTTTATTAGTGACAGTATCAGGTTTACCACAGCATGCTTTTCAAAGGTGTTATGATCCATAAACATAAAGACAAAGCCATTTGAAAGCCCTATACTAAAAGAAATTTAGTCATTATACACCTCCCAATGTGGGGGAATTGCCTGCAATGATGTGGGCAGTTCTGTACTTTAAGGGTTTTGTTGCCCCTTCAGACTTATTTTGCTCCCCTTCAACTCTTCACCTGTCCCTCCTTTCCTTTGTGCTTGCCATCCCTCCTCACTTTCTAACCCTCTTTCCTAGAATGGCATTGCATTATTGACTCATTGTATTATGGACTCATTATTAATGTTTGTCGTATAATGTGCTCATGTTCATTTGTACTGTGAGGCTGTCGTGGAGGCATTTGGGCACTGTCCCCCAGAGCAGGCTCCCCTCACTACTTTTTTTTTGTGTATCTGTATGTTCTTCATACATATAAAACATCCTTGTTTGTCGTCGTTGCTCCATTAGTTGTTATTGCTATTTGTTACATATGTCTGTGTGTGTGTATGTGTCTGCTATATACAATGTATGATTGCTCTTCTTGTTTGAATTATATGTGTTTTTATTGTGCCAGTACAGTACAGTACTTGCCACTTTCCTGGACTGTGTACTTTATTCCATATAATGTAGGACCTCTCTCCTTTGTACAGTATGTTCATTTTCCATTGTCATCTTAGTGCCACAGGGTCTGTCTAGTTTCTCGTTTAATATAATTATTATTGTTGTTCTTATTATCATTGTTGTTGTTATTATTGTTATTATTATTTTTATTTTTATTATTATTATAATTATCTTTATTATTATTGTTATTATTACTATTATTATTATTATTATTATTATTATTGTCTATATAGTGATGTGTGGGTCTATGTATGTGGGGATTTGAGCATCCTCTACCTCCCATAGCTCTCTCTTTCTTTCTCTCCTACTTATTATTCTTTCTTCCTACTATAATGAGGCATAGGGATGTGACGACCCCATCGCCCACTGATTACAGTGCAATGGCCGCAGAGTGAGGGGCACAGGGAACCCCTCCTCTGTAATATTTCTCTAGCAAATTTCTTTATGGAGCACATAATTAGTGCAACATGACGGGGCTACCTCCAGTGTTGGAGATGAAGACCTGGTATATGTATATGTATATGTATTATAAGTACAATATTATGAGAACCCAGCCACAGGGGGTCAGTGTGCCTGGTCAGTGCCCGTCCCAAGCCTGGATAAGTGGGGAAGGTGGTGTCAGGAAGGGCATCCGGGCAGCAAAACCACCCAAAGCCTAAATGGAAAATCAAAACCAAATGGTTTTCTTACAATTTGTTCATATTTAAAGCATACGACAATTTATTTCAGTGCAGTACATCATTGAGCTGACCTGTGGG
Source organism: Petrolisthes cinctipes (assembly GCA_033782935.1). Classification (NCBI taxonomy): domain Eukaryota; kingdom Metazoa; phylum Arthropoda; class Malacostraca; order Decapoda; family Porcellanidae; genus Petrolisthes; species Petrolisthes cinctipes. Next base: position 21,079 of record JAWQEG010001578.1, on the reverse strand, counting down.
TAGGAGACAGGGAGCTGCTTCACCACAATGAGCTCTCCAGTCTCTGCATTGACCCTGAAGTGTGAGTTAAAGGATCCGGTGCCCAGCTTGTACCGCACCTTGTTGTTGGGTTCCTCAGCATCTGGATCCACAGCCTGACACACACACACACACAGACATGGGATAAATGTGATATTTGCTGCAGGCCAAATAGATGCCTGTAATACTCTGTTCATACATGTAATACAGCAGTATCATATTATATCTAAGGAGTTTTGGACTGTAATCCTTAAACCGCGGGTGACGAGAAATCTCGTCAAAGCAGTTTTTAAAATTGCGCGCCCAATAACATGGTTGTCTCGGGTGGCAACACTGACTTTGGGCTTGTATGGACTCCCCCTTAGCCAGCCACCCTCCTCCTACCAGTGTTGAACTAGCAGTGAGGGTGGAAGGATGTATATTTAGAGCTCCGTTTTTCCTTTAATTGCCATACAGTATACTGTATGTATGTAAAAACGATAATGTCATTATATTTCATATTGTTGTGTTGAAAAATGTGATTCTGACATATTTTGTAACAAAATTAGAGTGTGAAAGCTTACTTAGATATGTAAAGAGAGTGAAAAAGTCAATTTTAAGTTACATTCATTGTGAGGTGGCTACCCATCCTATAGATGTCCTTTTAGTCTTCATAAGTACATCAGGAGACAGCTAAAGGTTTGTACTTCAATATCCTGTTTCATTTATTTATGTAGCGTGAGTGGTTTACAAGCTATTAGCCGTCAAATGTGTTGTTTACATAGTGACCACAAGTGTGGGAGAAATCCCGCAAGACAGAGCTGCCATGGTAGATAAGGCCCACGGCTTAGAGGTTAAGGGGTAGAACAGTGTTATTAAATCTAAGCAACTAATTCCTTCAAACTATTTCAAGCAGCAGGCCACCATTAATTTTGTTAATCCAGTCCTATTTCCTCTCACACTTTAGATTAGAGGAATCAAGACCCTCCAATTGACGAAAAAGAGAATCTCCCCTTAATAGTTTTTTAATCATAAATAACTTTAATAGCATTCTGTTAGTAAATCAATAGTTCAAAATACTAATAGTTCTGTAGTGTGGCTTGAATCTGGCTCAAATTTTGGCTTGTAATAGTAACTGTCAGATTTTTACAGCATTCTGTCAGCAACTAACAGCCAATATACTGTATCTAAATGTTTGAAGTACTGTACTGAAGACTGCCCAGTGGGGCTGACTTTATTCTCTGTGAATATTAGTTATCCCCCACAGGGCCAGAATAAAGATTGTTGTAGGATCTGGTCACTTTCTAATGGATTTGCAAGGGGGTGCATTATCCCTTTGCATGCAGCAGTGTAAATTCCCTCCCCCTTATAGTGCCTTCAGGGCTGGTCTCTTGGAAGGTGCGGCCCCACTTGTAGCTCTTGTGGTAACGTGGACTTGGGCCCACAGCACTGGCTGTGGGATCAAAGACCTTCCCCCCAATTTCTCTGGTGGTCGGAAACACCCAGACTCCCAGGTCCAGTAAGCTCTGGTCCCATTTCCCTGGGATGTGCTTTGGTAGCCCAGGCATATAGGGCCAGCCCCTCCTTTATTTCAATTTGTTTTTTCACTGTGACCAGAGCGTACCAGGGGTCTGTGGGGCAGGAGGCCATTCTGCCCTGGGAGAACATCAACAACAACAACAACAAGTCTGCTATAGAAGTCTGTCAAGAACTGTATTCGTAACTACATCTAAATGTTTAGATTCACCATATGACACTCACACAGTTGAAGTTATCTTTATTCATTTGGGAGGAAGTGTTAACTCGAAACAAAGCATTCGAATATACAGTACTCTATAAGTAAAGGCATAGAAGTAATATTGATAAGTAAAAAAATAGTGCTGTACAGTACTATAATTGTAATTAGTACTGTAACTGTAAAAGACTTTTAGTAACAGAGCGGAGCTAATTACTTGGAACTACTGCTTGTCAAACACAAATACTGTATGATGATACATTGTTGAGGACTGGGACTAAAGAGCAGAGATATTTAGAAAACTAAAGAGAAGAAAAAGAGAGGAAAGGAAACAAAGGAAGAAACATATAGAAATAAAATACACACACAAGAGAGCTAATTCAACAAACAACCAAACTAGACCTGGAATGAGATCTCATCAAATTTGGCTTCATGATGCATTGTAGACACTCACTCTCTCTTCTCTCTCTCTCACACACACACACACACACACACACCTGGACCTGTAGAGATGTTCTGAAGCTGGTTTGATCTGGCTTCATGACAGTCTGGTAGACATTCTTGAGAAATTTGGGCTTTTCATCATTGACATCCCTCAGTCGTAAAACCACACGAGCTAGTGCCTGGTTTCCGAGACCGTTGTTGTCTGTGGCCTCCACAGTTAGCTGTAGCTCTGTGGGAATTGATTGAATGGTTGATTACCTAACTGGTTCACTGGTTTGAAACAAATCTCGTATGACAGTGAAAGAGCTTGGGTCATTTTACCTGACTGATTGACAGTCATCTATGGGAAAACAAGTTATATAGTATACCTTCATATCGTTCCCTGTCAAGATCTCTGTTGTTAGTGGCACAGGAGATAAGGCCACTGTAAGTGTCAAGCTGGAGTCTGTCTGCCAGGTCCCCGTTCAATCCAGTGTACCTTATGGCACCGAACACACCCTTGTCCGCATCTGTTGCCTGAACCTGCATGATATTAGGAGACTTTATAGCTTTGCCTTTTGCTCCAGGGAAACCCTGCTAAGCATCTAAGCAATAAAAAGAAAATATGGGTAAATGACTGTAATGAAGCAGACATTCTATACACAACAACGATGATTGCTGACATAGAAAAAACATGTAGACCAACAGTAATTTAATTCACTCATTAAATTCTACTCGAAATCCCTCATGTTTTGGAGAAGTCAAATTAACAGTTATGGTTATGTCACAAGGTTCACACTTAGATATGCTTTTTATTAATGTGTACAATTGTATAATCTAGCACAAACATCATGTGTAATGCAATTTTTTAAACAATTCTGATACTGTTGTAAAATTATATAGAAACTTAGGGCATACCTAAACCACCTCTTATGTGTCACTGCTTATACGTGTCTGATCATTGTTACAATTATCTCGCATGAATGCATTTTCCCAAGCCTTTCCTTTGCCAGTCAGACTCCCTGACTCACCCTGATGATAGGAGTGCCTGCTGTAATGTTTTCATAGATGTCTTTCTGATAGACCTGCTGTGTGAAGACGGGTGGATTGTCATTCTTATCAATCAGGTTAATTCTCACTATGGCTGTACTCGAGGCCTGTCCCGTCCCTGACACCTGCCGTGCCACCACCTGCACAATAAAATAATATTAAAATCCATTGGTAACTGTATGACAACACCTTATAGGTCTCATCACCTGTACCACAATACCATCTACAGTATTTTGACAAACACCTACACAGAATCACTTTATAAGTATGGCATACCTGTTCATCAATGGATAAAAATGTGAGCCACATGACTACCTGCACAACAACATTACTTTGCCCAGGGGGGCTGACTTTATTCTCTGTGAATACTAGGCATCCCCCACAGGGCTAGAATAAAGATTGTTGTAGGATCAGGTCGCTTTCTTGTGGAGTTGACTAGATCTGCCCACATAGATTAAAAATCCACGTGAGGTGTACTGCAACCGGAGGCTCTTTTTTTTTTTTTTTTCACTGCTGAGTGGACTGCCAGCACACAGGGGTGCATTATCAATTATCCATAGCTCTTCATAGCTCTTGTGGTAATGTGGACTTGGGGCCCATAGCACTGGCTGTGGGATCAAAGACCTTCCCCCCAATCTCTCTGGTGGTCGGAGACCCCCAGACTCCCTGGTCCAGTAAGCTCTGGTCCCATCTCCCTGGGATGTGCTTCAGTAGCCCAGGCATAGGCTATAGGGCCAGCCCCTCCTTTATTTTAAATTGTTTTTTTCACTGCGACCAGAGCATACCGGGGGTCTGTGGGCCAGGAGGCCATTCTGCCCCGCGAGAACATCAACAACAACAATAACATCACTTAATATAGACACATGTACAGCATTCAATCTTTACATACTCATCTACAAGACATTTTATCAACTTTTTTTTATAAACTCATCTGCAACACATTTTATCAACTTTATATAAGAACAACAGCCACTACTAAAGACAATTGCACAACAGTTTATAATACTGTACAGTAATGACATCTGCCTCACCATGGCCTTCATTTTACATCAATTACTATAGCCACACACACATGAACACTACTGTGCTGTATTTCTTTTGTACAGTACACACACACACCTACATTATAGTTATTTTGAAAGAACTTTGAAATTCAATCAACCTAACATTCACTCCCCCAGCAACTGACCCACCTGGAATTCAATGACGGGTCGCTTCTCAAAGTCAAGTAAAGCTGAGTTTTTGACTTTGATGATGAAATCTGAGGAGTCCCTGACAATGCTCGGCTCCACGCTGAAAGTTCCCTCATCTCCCTCCAGCGACAGGGCAAACATCCCCTTCAGCCCCTGTGTCATGCAAAACATATTGTGCACAATAAGAAGTCAAATGTAACGATATAGGCCTACAGTACTTAGTTATGCTACGTTCACATATAAAACATGAAAATTGACACTCGTTGCTGTCCTCGTATATGGTATAACTAGGTAATTATTATTTTGTGTTAATGAATACAATTTTCATCACTTATGATTTTGGTTTATCATTACTGTACAGTATTTACATCACTAACTACTGTACTGTAGTACCTGCTTCCTTTTTTCAAATCACAATTTTCTTATAGTACATGGAATTAAAATTATGACAAATTACACCATTATACTTATCAGTTACAAATTTAAGTAATTATTGACAACGGATTAAACTGAATGCATAATAATGACTGATGTCAGTGCATTTTAGTCAGGTTTTAAATAAGCACTAAAGTCAAGTTTAATACTCACTCTCTTAAGGAAGGGGTTTGGGAAGGCAACAACGGCATCAGAGGGACTGTTCTCATCCAGTTCACCTACATATCTGTAAGGTGAAATATATAGTGTTTCTGTTAACCTTGGAAAAATTGCTGACATCATAAGTAGGATACAGTATTATGCCTTTCTATGACAGTGACTAACGCAAAATGGTTCTGCATTACAACAGGAAGTTCCACTCCACTAGTTTAAAAAGGAAATTACATAAACCTTATTATACAGTAGCTAACTATATACAATACTAGAGCTACTCAAAAATAACCTTAAATGATTACTCCCATATGTACACTATATATATGTTATGTACTGAAACCACCACTACTACTATACTATACTACTATTACTACTTACTACTTACTACTACTACTACTACTACTACTCACTGCTCATAGATGAACTTGGGTATCATCATGTCTGAGTCCATGATGACAAAGGCAATCTCGATGCTGGAGGTGTAGGTCTCCTCAGGGTCCCTCGTCTCCTCCTCCTCCAGTTCTGTTGCCGTGACTCGCACCAGGATGGGCTCGAAGGTCGTCATGGATTCCAGCAGACGGTTTACGGTGTTCTGCAGTGTGATGGCTCCTGAGGATGGAGAGGGAGGAACATGAGAGAGAATTGTGGGAGAGAGTAAAATATTAGGAGGGAATGATATTTGTAAGTTGGAAGTGAATTGTGGACAAAGGAATGAACTTTGTATGTTAGGAGGTGTTAACTTCAGCCTGGGAGTGTTGGACAAAAGGAGAAGTGGAAGATCTTCTACCGTGGCCACCCACCTGATAGAAATTCCCAGAGGGAGCGAGGTGTCAGAGTTGTAATTAAATAGACAGAATGTTTCAGGAAGAAAATATATATTATACTGTAACTATCTTCAGCAAATATTTCCAGTGGGAATTTAAAAACTATTTTTCCAAACTGTCTCTAATATCCAACTACAGTACAGTATTACTGAAATGTAATGGGAAGCAAGCAGCAAGGTGTCCCACAATCTAATTACAGTTTTCAATATTACAAATCAATAACATTTGCAAAACAGTTAGATAGCCTACAATTTAATAGTACAACACTCATATACTAACGTTAGCTGTAAAGATAACCCTCTGGAATATTTTGCTCAAGTAGTATCCCTTTCTTCTCACAAGTCGAATGTAGATCCAGTAAATCCCTGCACCTTTTCATTTTGCTGTCCCATTCATGTTAAATTGCTGATCCTAATATCTGGTATATATATCCAGTACTTTCCTATTATTTCTTTCATATCCTACTGCTGCCTTACAAGTCGAAAATACCTGTACATAAACAATATCGGGTATTTCCTTATTATTTTCATAATTTCACCTCTTGGTCTCACTTACCGGTCTTGGGGTTGATGGCGAAGAAAGCAGCGTACTGTGTGGAGGCAGCCTGCAGGGAATACCTGACCTCTCGTGGAACACCTTGGTCACCATCCTCTGCCATGATCCTCACCAGTTCATCATCCTTGGAGGGAATTATGTTGTCGGGTTAGAATCACCATTTGGCACTATAAAGGAAACGACTCTTCAGCTAGGTTGTGGCACCCCTTTGGTTCCCCATCCACTCCCTTTCACTAGCTCTGAGTAGCTCCCTCAACTGAACCCCCTATCCTTTTATTTTCTTTGAGTTTATTTGCTGTCCCACCTCCCTATCACCTCCTACCTCGTCTTGTTTCATCCCAAATCAAATAGTCTTCAGGTTGTGTTATGGGTTCCCACGAAATTTTAAGGGTTATCTTGATGAAAAACTTATCCAAACACAAAAGTTGCATATTCGGTGAGCTACATGATCCTGTATGGCTTAGCTCGATAGAACACATTTCTACCTTCTAGTGTTTTTACTTTTTAGTCATTTTATGTACAGTAGCCTCTTGTAACTGTATTTTGACAAATTCCAATTTGTTTATGATGCCTGATGCGATCGACAATTGAAACCTTCATAACGGTTTTGTACATCATGTTATTAATAAAATTAACTATATATGATTACTGACTTTCATTAAATTTCGTTAGGAGGAATTAACGCTTCCAACGATTATCCTGAAATACTAAATGGCATTCAAAATCTAATAAATAGTAACACGTATCTTTTGTTATGAAAAGAGAAAGAATACGTACAGTAGTTGTACTTGACACTGGGTAACCTAGGCAAAGGGAAGGGTGAATGGAGAACAATGGTTAGGTAAACAGTGTGTGTGTGTGTGTGTAATTAATGAGTAGCTTCGCTGTACTGTAATGTCTTGTCACAATGACCTTGTCCCATATGCACACAGGCTACATATTCCTTGCATACACACACATGCAAGCACAAATTGTACTCTTCCCTCTACACACACACATTCTTCTCTCCCTTCCCCCACACGTGCACAAATCTAACATAATTGTTTCGGAGGGGAGGGGACCAGGGGGGTATCGTCACTCAGATAGGAGAGGGGAAAGATTACCCGAAAGAATCCAAGAAAAATATGTTGTTTGGTGCAGCATGTGGTCCTTTCCCTCCCTTCCTGGTGGCGTGTGATATTGTTATTGTTATATATGAATCTGTAAGAACACGGGAATATTACTGAATTTTCAAGTTACATCTAGTGCTATTAAGTGCTGGAGCATTTGAGGTCAGGGTAGCAACAATATACTCGTCAGCCAGTTGTCAGTATATACAGAATTAGTAATTACAATGCTGCAACAGTGTACGAATATATGTAGTTTTATTTGACCAGTGTTGAGTAGAGCGTGTCAGTTGGCCAGTATTTAAGTACAAAATGAAAGAAGACCGCCCTAAGCCTAGAAGATAATATCCTGTAAGTGTTCAGTATGACGTGGGAGAAGGTGAAAGAAATGTGGAACCGCAAGCACGAAGGAAAGGAGGAAAAGTTGAAGAAATGAAAGGGAGCGTGACCGGACTTACAGGAAGTACTAGAGACAGTGAATTAAGAGTGACTAGAGATATTCAGCGACTGCATATCCTCGTTGTATCTCACATGATTCAGGAAACAAACGTATAGATAACTCTGGCCAACTTTTCCTCTCCTTGTAAGGGCTAATCATAGTCCCTCCTAATCAGACACTATACTCTAATAAGTAAGCCCACAGAGTTTGTCCCATTTGGTAGCTTAACATTAGGATATACTTTAGTAACTTTACCTTCCTCTCATGCAAGTACTTCGCCACACACAAGCCAACAGAATTGTTAATTTACCTCTCTCTTTCCCTATCTCACAAACAATCAAGGGTGTGTCAAAGAAGTGTTTCTCGAATTTAGTGTGGTGGGTAGAGCCTACTGCCACCAAGGTCAGGTTCATTTTTACACCATGTTATGTACTGAGATTGAGTGCATCACAAAATGTGTTTACAGTGTACATTCTGCTCAGGGTTTGGTCCTTCCTTCCACGCACTACCCTGGACAGAGGGAAAAGGGGGATCGGAGCTGGGAGAGAGAGTCTAGCCAGCCTTCACCCCTCCCAACTTCCCCCACCTTCACCCTTTAGTTATCAGTTAGTGATTAACCATACGATTTTATTACAAAGGTAAATAAAGCGAGACTGACATGAGATCGTCTTGGCCATTCACAGTGTGTACTACGATACTGTTTTAGAATAGCCATAATTTACACAGGGAAAATTTATGGTTAATCACTAACTGACAACAAGAGGATGAAGGTGGGGGAAGTTGGGAGGGGTGAAGGCGGGGTAGACTCTCTCCCCCAGCTCCGATCCCCCTCTTCCCTCTGCCCAGGGTAGTGGGTGGAAGGAAGGACCAAACCCTGAGCAGAAATTAGTGCTCGTGAGTGTACAAACTTGTCTCAATCTGTCAGGGACTCAGGGTCAACCCCCTTCGTCTACTGTACAATGGCAGGCGTCATTTACATGTTCTTCTGACTACCAGCAAACCAATTTTCATGTCGTGTTTGAAAGAAAGCACTATATCAATTGCCCCATAAACAACAATTTATTTTATTTTGTAATTGGAAAATATTTGTGTACTGACGATAGGATTCATTCTAAATATTTAAATCACGGATGTGTAATATGAGAGATAAGTAATGTTGTAATGTATTTAGTCAATAAAACCCATTAATAGAAAGTACAGGAATAACAAACTATAAAGCTGAATCTATTACTTCATCACTTATAAAGGAGACAACACATTAACACCCACAACTATATTAATTTTACATCCAAAACTATATTAATTACACCCATGACTATATTTCAAACCCATGTCTTTATTTTACACCCATGACAATATTAACACTCATGACTTTACTCACATGACATTATTAATAGGCTACTCATGACTATTTTACACCCATGACATTATTAACGCCCATGATGTATTTATTTTACACCCGTGACTTTACGCACATGACATTATTAACGCCCATGACTTTATTTTACACCCATGACATTACGCACATAACTATTAACGCCCATGACTTTATTTTACACCCATGACATTATTAACACTCATTACTTTATTTTACACCCATGATATTATTAACACCCATGACTTAATTATTTTACACCCATATGACATTATGCACATAAACTTACACATAACAGGACTTACCTTGATCATCCTGCTGGTGATACGGGTGACAGGAGGTGCGTTGTAGAAGATGGGAGGCATATCCTGTCTATCCTCCACCAACACTGACACACCCACACACACAATGTTCCGCGTGTCGTACCTCTCAGCTGTGTACGGATTCTGTACATGTGTGTGGAAAAGAGAGAGAAGGAAGGGGGGTTAATTATTATACATGTATATTCACGCCCAATGTAATTATAGTTCCTTTATTGTATATTCGTGTATCTGTGTTTGTTTGTTGTTACTTGCATATATTAGGCCCTACACGACAATATGACACTTAACCTTATTTAGCCGTCAATTGCTGTAAATATATAAATAGATGAAATATAGATAAAATAATTACACAAATATGCCCGTCTCTCCTCATTAGGCTATAGCTCTTCTAAGGAATTCTGCATACATGGTGGTGAAAGGGTCCCAGTCTTCCCTGCAGTGTTTATGGTTTTCAGGGAATTACGCAGTATAGCCCACGTGGTGTTGTTGGCTAAATGAAGGTTATGTAGTGAATTCTCCAAACTGTGCCACAAAACAGCACCTACGCTAGGGGGGGTTGTCCGTTTCCGGGAATAATTTGGAGGAATCAATAGCCTGTAAATTCAAGGAAAAAAAAAAAAAAAGTTCACGTCCCTTATTGTGAACCCGAGCAAGGAGCAGGTAATAACAAGAGGAGTAAATTAGTGTGTGTTGTTTCAGAGGCAAGGCAGCAGCCAGAGGCGCCAACCACTCCCCAGGGAACACTAAAACGGGTAGCATATCAACGCTTTACTCTTTCCTTCTTCCTCTGGACAATATATGAGGATTCCTTCATCATTTTTTGTACCTGAGTGAAGTAAATCTTCTTGCATACTCGTATATATATTTGAGAGAGAGAGAGAGAGAGAGAGAGAGCGTGTGTATGTCCTTGAGGTGTATTTCTCAGCTCGAGCGCGTGTCGCAGTTTTAACCTGACCGCTGACTGCAAGAAATTACTCACGACACTTAATAACACTTTCCTTCTACAGCCGTGGACGATAACTTGACACACAGCCGGGAGAATCGATCGCTTGTTGGTGAAATGTGGAGGGCTACTGATTCCTCTAAAATCTAAACTATGCCACGATGCAGATCCCCTATTAATATACTGTACTCGTACCACTGAGCTCGTGTGGTTCCTGGCATAGTTTGGGGGAATCAGTAACCCCTTAATTAAGGATCGCTCGTCAGCCAATCTGAGGCGAGCCAGTGGTACTCTCAGTAAAATATCAATGGTCGATAAAAACAGCTCCAGTATAAGGAAATTTGATGTAATGGAACATACTTTAAGGAAGCGGATTTAATACTATCTCGTGAGTGAATTATAGAAATGGTGATTCCTCCAAACCATATAATTATACCAAGAAGGAGACTATCCCAATTTACGAGAAGTGGATCTATTTCGCAGTTTCGTTTGAAGGAATTAGCCTAGTAGCTCCCTCAATTTGCCAAGAAATGAAGATTCCCTCATGAAACAAAACAAAAACAGGAAAAGTTGCATTAAGTTGTTTTTCTTCATTGACAAGGAGCAAAATAATTACAGGTATGTACAAACACAAACTTAATGATCCACAGTAAAATCTGCAAACTCCATAACGACAGTATTATGACAAACTTCGTCTCTAATTGGAAGCTTATTTGGTTTTGCAGCAGCGACTGAGGCCACACAAAACCAACCACGGGTAGTTTATTTAGAGGTAATAATCATGACCGTAACAAATAAATAAATGAGTAAACGTATAAATAGTTAAGGGGGTCATCTGTTGTCGCCAAACTGAAGGGTAAATTATTTCTTCAAACTATGTATATAGGCTACCAAGAACCTATACCAGTCTCGGATACATTATTAGGTGCATGGCCTGTTCCGGCATAGTTAGGGGGAATCAGCTAGTAAACTCAAATTTTCAAGAGTATATACTGTATAATAATATACTACCCATTTAACACCATATTGAATGGGAATCGTGAACTAATTAAATCCGACGTTTCTTGTATACGTCTTCTATTTATGATCGAATCTTACAATCATTATGATTCTCTACTAATCAAACAGTTTCTATATTTAACAAACCTCTCTCTCTCTCTCTCTGCTTGGTGAAGGGGTTACTGGACAACAACAAAATCTTTATGAATATGTGCCATGGATCGCGTGACTGGCTGTGAGAGGAAAGTAAACAGAGAGAGTCAAGTATTCCCAACGTCGACGGCTGAACCAACAACAACAAAAACAAAATATAATTACAAGGAACCTGCATTCTCCTATTTACAGCCTACCTCACAGATTAACACGATATTATATAACTCTGCAAAGTGTATACCCATTGTCAACATATATGGATGGATGGATGAGCTTCGTGTGTGTGTGTGTGTGTGTGGTCATTTTTATAGTGTTGGTGGTATTGGTATATAGGCCTATGCTCTTTCTGGTAGGTTTTGTTACGCTAGGCTATGAGGGTTATACACACACACACACACACACCTTTACGACAGAATGACATGTTTGGTTATGAGTACGAGAGTCCTTGGTCTGACACGTGGAGCCTAGCTGTGGTGTGTTAAAAGGGGAAGTTGTGTGCATGGAAGTAGGTGGTCAGAGAAGATAGGCTGTTTGCTCGGACCGGAGGGGGAAGAGGCACAACAAGACCACACTGCGTGCTAGGGTGTCGCAGGATGAAGAAGAAGAGAGAATAGAGAGGAGAAGAGGGGATGAAGAGAGCGGAGAAGGGAAAAATAAGGTAGGGCACAGGAGGAAAAAAGTTGAGACCTGGAGATACTTGAAGGAAAAGAGAAAAGAGAAAAAAACAAAAGAGGAGAGGGGATGAAGAGAGAGGAAAGGAGAAGAAAGGTATATGGCACAGGAGGAAGAAAGTTGAGACCTTAAGTCATTTTAAAGTCCCAAGAAGAAAAGAAAATCGGAGAGAAAGAGAGATGAAAGATGAGACATGTAGAGGAGGGAAGAGATAGGAGAAAAAAAGTGAGGCAAGGCAGAAGAGAAGCTACGTGAATCTATTGAGCCGATAACAGACATAATATAATATCAAGTTATTCCAGTGAAATTTATTGAATCTACACACGTAAGAACACTCCTACTTTGAAACACTGAATTGTAGATTGTATTCCCCTTCCTTAACCCACGATTGGCACGATACCTATAATGCATTACATGAAAAAAAGTGAAACAATAGTATGGTCTGTTTTGTGGTACTCCATTCTAGTGGAATTTGTAGCCTCCATATTTGGCAGTTACTTTCCTTTGACATTAATTAAAGCTCCATCACCATATAAGGAGGATATGGTCTCTCTCTCTCTCTCTCTCTCTCTCTCTCTCTCTCTCTTCTAATTAACAACAGGGGGGGTAAGATTAGAGGTGACCCTGCACCCTCTGACGTCCCCACGTGATTGGCGGCCTGGATGTTGACGTTGATAAGAGAGAGAGAGAGAGAGAGAGAGAGAGAGAGAGAGAGAGAGAGAGAGAGAGAGAGAGAGAGAGAGATTTACTGTAGTCTAAGCGCGATTTTCCTCAAATGCTATACCGTATTCTACAGTAGTCTATTATCCTTGATTTTTCCTACGTTACCTTACGTCGTCTGGTAGCCTATTATCCAAGGTTATTATCTAACACGTTAGCAGTAATGTTTTCATTACCTCTATAGTAGTTTTTATTTACCTTTGAAAGATAGGACAGGACAACTTGTTTGGCTTTAGTAAGAGGATATTAAAAGAAATCAGCCAAGTCGTTGTTAAAGATTCAGGTCTATGGTGTAAAAATGAAGTAGTCTGGCCAGAATATCGTAAAACTGGCCATCGTCATAACATACCCTACTTGCTTTAAACTAGGGTAAGAGTGACATACTTTTATAAGTTTTGGACGATAATTATCTTCAAGGATATTACCAAAATCGTTGTCTAGAGAATAATTTAAGCTAGATTAAATCACTGGACGACAGAAGTGCTTCCCTCGAACTGAAAAATTATGTGGAGTTGGTCACAGAAAAAGTAAAAACAGTAGGCCGGTTTTCAGGGTCAAAGAATAATCAATAATACAGTACTGCAGTTCTATAATTAGTTTACGAAAGAGGAAAAAAGTATAAAACGCAAGGAAAAATACAAGGCAAGGAAATGATATAGTACCTCAAAACAATAAGACACCGGAGAAAATAGCTGTAGAATGACAAGGAAATGGATGACGAAAGTTCAAAGGAAAGGAAAGTCGACGGGTATGGTAATTGAAAACGAAAAAAAAAAAAAAAAAAAAAATACATACACACACACACAAAACGAGTCTTTGTTGTGTGGCCAGAGAGATCAAAGGGCAGTTTCCAGCGACCCTCCCATTTTGTAAGATACTGTCAAAGGCCAAAACGATCATGGGAATTCCGGGAAAGGAAGGGAAGTATATCTCCATTATCTCTCTTGTCATGTCCGGGGCAAAGTAGAGGGTGTGTGAGTGAGATGAGCCGCGTTGATGTGCACAAGTAATAAAATGGCTACCTGGGTGAACTAAGGCAAGGTCAATACTGCATTAGCCTATATTTTTTGGTCAAGGACGCTCACTAGTTGTGTGTGTGGTGGGAGGACTTTTACGAATTACGGTATTGTTTTCATGAAAGTATCGTGGGTGTAATATGTAACGCAGGCACACAAACCAACAGACATAAAACACCTAGCCTAATATCTGCAGAATAAGTCGATAATAGCATTGACATAGCTATATGGCTCTGGCAGGTTCACTTGCTCTGATAACAAAATACATAATTCATATAAATTGGTTGAACTATGAATTTATTATTAATTATTTTACAACTATAATCCACACACTAATATAACGTCATATTGTCAACATGGACATGACAACAGCTTCGGGATGAAAAACGATAACAGTATAAGAATATTATGATTTTTTTTTTCAATTTCATCTGTCTTTAGTCTTTACTGGATATTACTAATTTTCAGAAGTATGAAGCAAATCTAGTACTGTACAAGTTTGCTAAAATTTGCTTTATTTGGTCGAAACCACTGACAAGTTATGACGTCACGAGTTTGTTTACATTTTACAACACCGTGCGGGAAGAGGAAGGTATAAGAAACTTAGTGCTGGTCATATGCAAGAACATTCGTGGTGCATACGATGGTTTGTTACCTGTACGACGGCTCAATTGTTCTTTTATGGAGGCATCGTACCGGTACCACACCATCGTATGCACCATGAATGAATGTTCTTGAATATTTATGGCCCAGTGTTTCTTTGATTGTGCAACTTTTTTTCGCCCTACCTGTCCCAGTTGAATAATATATAATGTAAGTTCATATTGCAGTATCTTATAATAATAGTTAATAGGACTGTATAACACTTTCTACAAATGCCGTAGTATAATGATAATCTTGATATTGTTACCATATTATTTATTGCACATTAGGTAAATAGCAAATGTATACATACGCCTGTCTTTCGTGGTTAATATCCGAATAACACATAGATGGGTTAATCTATTATAGAATGAATGTCGTTTATTCATCTGCCGTGTGGACCTGAAGTTCGCATGGCTTCACAGGAATATTTTCGAAGCTCTAATAATTAATATTTACGGATTTACGAATATAATTAGGCAATACTTGTTATTCCCGTTCATGACTATGTCACCATTTCCTTATGTTCTCTAAATATCTTTTGGCGATAAGTGAGGTTACTAATAATGTTTCATTAAGTCTCGATTGACTCTTAAATTGGGTCCTGGAGGTAGCCACGGTTCAGGTTAGGTTAGGCTAGGTTAGGTCAGGTTGGTTCGTCTGGCAACAAGAAATCATTACCTTCCTCTCTTTTTACTAAATATGGATATATAATGCCAATATATATCTACAGAAAATATAGTCAGCATACAAAAGAAGGTAGAGCTCTTGTAAAGAATTACCCTACTTATAGATACTAAAATTTCTGTGTAGGCAATCCTATAATGATGTTGCAAGGATGAGAAGCAAATTTCGTATACTGTACCTAATCACTATTTTCTCTCTTTCTTTGATGTGTTTGTTATCCATAGGTTATATGATTATTATCAGCCTTAGCGAACATTAACAAGAGAAATATCATGTACAGTACAGTCGAAGAACGTGTAAATAACCATTATAGTATGGGAAATAGGAAAAATTCTGTTTGCTAAAAAAAAAGCTGACAATTAGGCTGTGCATCAATTTTCTTGACATATTGTTACTTGATAGTTTTAATATATCAGGTTATATTCATAATATTATAATAATGTTCAGTAGTACCGGTCTTTTGTGGTACTTACGAGAGGAAATGTGGCCAACTAGGCTATCATAAGGGAATATTAATGATAGTACAATATTCTTATGTTAATAAAATTCCATTCACATGGTTCTTCGCAAAATGTATAAATTTCTAATGACTCTAAGTGGACAATCTGGCATTAGAAGGAATGTGGTGGGGAAAATGACAGAGCGATGGTATACGGAAAGAGGATAATGAAATGGAGACTAGGCATATAGGTACTGTATGAAGGGATGTAATAGGGATGAGGTTGATATTTACCCACCAGTTGTACGGGATTATAAAACTGTGGTACCAGTAGGATTAGACTGGCTACCTTATGGATATACTATTATTATTGTCATATTTTTTTTCTCAACTCAACTCAATCTATGACTGCTACGAATGAACTGTGAGAGTTTGCTATACTTTTCCATGCAAAATAGGTCGGTACCGTACATAGATTGATAGGAAGAGATGGGTAAATATTTCATTAAGTACATTAACACAATCATGACGGTTTAAGTTAATTAGGCATGATCACGTAGCCTAATAAACAGTGCCAGCAGGTGTGCAAGGTTCATGTATCTGTGTAACTCGTATATATGTTGTTAATTTTCATCCCTGCCATCTTATATCTCCCTTCCCCTGACGTAGGGTAACATTAACCAGCCAGTGTGATGTTGGGCAGGGATGAGGCTGAAGGGGAAAGTAGGGTTGTAAATAATAACAATGATAATTATGGGAAAATCAAGTGGCGGGCGGACGGAGGTCATGGTCAAAGTGGGTAAAAAATAAAAAGAAAAAAAAGTAATGTTGGGTAAGGATGAGACAGAGACGGAAAAGTAAGGCTGTAAATATTAATAATGAGAGTATATCAAGACGGTGATTGGAGAGAGGTCAGGGTCACATCAGAGAGAGGGAGGGAGAGATGGAGTTGATGGTCAAGCGTATAGTACAGCAGTCTCTTTGTATAATAACGAGCCCAGTCAGAGTTTTGTTTTGTACCACTGCTTTGTATTCTCCACTTTCTTTGTTTCTTCAGTTTGTTCTATGATTTCCTGTCTGCCAAGTCAATCATGGAGGTGATGGTGGTGGTGGTAGATAGAAGTTTATTACAGAAGTTATGTATTATTTCTTGCAGTTGCTTTTTGAAATTATATTTAAAATTTTATTAATTTATTTTTATATGTACTGTATTTATATTTTGTTTATGGTCTGACGGTTGACATAGGTTTAATGTCTAGACTAAACCGTATACCCAGGTATTAAGAGAGAGAGAGAGAGAGCCTGATGAGAGGGTAGAGTGCCAATTAACACGTCAGCTGACCTAGGTGGCTCGTATGCACAATATGACCTGCCATGGGATAACGACACAGGATACAGGATGACACGGGGTAGGATACAGGAGAAAAGGAATTAAGGCGTAGGATGATAAAATAAGGATGAAAGATCACAGGACTAAGAGGATTTAAAAATTGACCTCTGTTCTTACATATCTTTCCTACATTATTCCGAACATTATTATTATTATTATTATTATTATTATTATTATTAAAAATGTAGGAATGTGATAGAATGTGGATATAGGATCACTGGACGATGGTAGGGTAATTACATGTTGACCTCTGTTCTTGACCTGGGATAATTAGTGGTTGGCTGGCCTTTGCTTCTGGACTTCTGTATTAATCATGGTTACTCCTCCTCTCTCTATATATCATTCTCCTCCTCCTCCTCCTCCTCCTCCTCCTCCTCCTCCTCCTCTATACATAATTTCCCCCTGTTCCCCCTCCCCCTTCTCCCCCTCCCCCTTCTCCTCCTCCTCCTCATCTACACGTCATTTCCCTCAGACTCCCCTCTCTTATGCCTCCTGTTTCTCCTCCCCCTTCTCCCCCTCCCCTTCTCTTCCTCCTCCTCCTCCTCTGCACGTCATTTCCCTCAGACTCCCCTCTCTTATGCCTCCTGTTTCTCCTCCCCCTCCCCTTTCCTGCCTCTTATTCCTTTTCATATTCCTCCCTGTTGTCTTTTTCCTCTTCTAAAATCTTCTCCTTTTCATTTTTCCTTCTTCATTTCCTCCTCCCTACTAGCTCCCTCTCGTCCTCTCTCTTTTCTCCTCTTTTTTTTTTTTTTATCCCCTCTGTCCACATCATCTTTCCCCTCCCTTGTACACATTGTCTCTCCCTCACAGAATCACAACAAACCACACATATAAAAGAGAATTTATTCAGGGGAAAGTCGACAAAACGAGGGATGGCAATTTTGGAGGGGGAGAGGGGAGAGAGAAGGGTGATGGTGGAGAGAAGGAATTGGTGGAGGGTTGTGGAGGGAGAGAGTTAAAAAGTGTGATGGAAGGTGAGAGGGAAGGTTGATGGAGGGTGAGAAGGAAGGGTTTATGGAGAGGGAGAGAGAGAGGGGTATTGAAAAGTGAGAGGGAAGAGAAGTAGACGGTGAGAGGGAAGAGTAGTTGACAGTGAGAGGCAAGGGTTTATGGACAGTGAGAGGGAAGCTTATCGCAATTAAAACATAGTTACCATAAATGAATAAACAATCTAAATGTATACAAAAGACACAGAAACCCTTTGAACTGTTGTTGAAATGTTTACCTGGTAGCCAACAGTGATTGATTGATCTCTTGATATCAGTGTGTGTGTGTGTGTGTGTGTGTGTGTGTGTGTGTGTGTGTGTGTGTTCTCTTGATGTCAGTGTTGGTGTGTGTGTGTGTGTGTGTGTGTGTGTGTGTGTGTGTTCTCTTGATGCCAGTGTTGGTGTGTGTGTGTGTGTGTGTGTGTGTGTGTGTGTTCTCTTGATGTCAGTGTTGGTGTGTGTGTGTGTGTGTGTGTGTGTGCGTGTTTATAGGTTTGAACATGAACGTGAGTAGGCTAGCTGTGGTGTGCGTGTATACGTGTGTAGTTATGTGAGTGTGCAGGATTTGGCGTGGACTGGCCAATGTGTACACGCATGTTTGTTTTCACTTTTTTTTATTATATATATATATAAATCCATACCCTACCCACCCACTTTCTCTCTCTCTCTCTCTCTCTCTCTCTCTCTCTCTCTCTCTCTCTCTCTCTCTCTCTCTCTCTGTATGGATAGAGAGATAGATTGACAGACAGATAAGCATATGCGTGTGTATGTGTGTATGTGTATGTGTATGTGTGTAGCAATAGCTGTAACATTGTGTGGGCATGTATTGTACTCTACTAGGGCCAACCCATTAATACGGCAGTGTGTGTGTGTGTGTGTGTGTAACCCGTGTGCGTATGGCCACAACATAAGTAAGCCCATAAGAGAGAGAGAGAGAGAGAGAGAGAGAGAGAGAGAGAGAGAGAGAGAGAGAGAGAGAGAGAGAGAGAGAGAGAGAGAGAGAGAGAGTGTGTGTGTGTGTGTGTGTGTGTGTGTGTAACTAGAGTGGTGTACGTCAGACAGATGGACACACCAGTGGACTATACAGGAGAGAGAGGAGAGGTGGGGGGAGCCGTGCCTATGGTTACTGGTAAATACTGTGTGGGGGTCACGAGGGCAGAGTGAGAAGTAGGAAGAGGGGGAGTGGGATGGGGAGATGGGGTGATCGTGTGGCAAGAGAGAGAGAGAGAGAGAGAGAGAGAGAGAGAGAGAGAGAGAGAGAGAGAGAGAGAGAGAGAGAGAGAGTCATGTGGTTACTAGGAACTGTTTTAAGAGGTGGTAGTAAACACAGCGTTGAGAAGGAGGAAGTGAGTAAGAGTCGTGGGAGTAGCCTAAGTGAAGGAGGGAGGAAAAGAGTGAGTGAGAGTAGAAAGTATGAGATAATATTATGAAGGAAGGAACAACAAGAGATATAATTATATATATATAACAGATTCTGATAGTATACGAGTGGAAAGTTAAGGCTCTAGATAAAAGTAGTACTCGTTTCGTCTTCCTGGGAAAATTATATAGCCTATACTTGCAGGACAGACAGTTTATTGTATACTACGACTTACCGTACTGTATGTGCTGGAATGAAGAGTTAACTAATAACGACATAGACTATCAGCCCTCCTCAATGACTGAAAGATAGTGGACTGACTGGAAATAGACTTAAAGCACACACAGTTCGTAATAATACTACGACGTTGTGTGTATTGGAAGGAAGGGTTAGCTAATATCGACATGTCAGTCTTCCTCAATGACTGAAATATATTGGGATGGAGTGTAGGCTAACTGACTGGAAATAAAGCACACACAGTTCGGATTATACTACGATGTTGTGTGTGCTGGGAGGAAGGCTTAACTAATACCGACATATCAGTCCTACTCAATGAATGAAAAAATATACCTGACTGGAACTAAACTTGAAACACACACAGTTCGGCATTTCACTACGACTGGAAGGAAGGGTTGGCTAATACCGACATATCAACCCGTCTCCCACCACAAAAGGTCCTGTCTGTCAGAACCACGTATTCTTCTGATTATATATACCTCTCTGGTGGCCTCTGGGATATAGATCGTTCGTTTTAAAGGTTCATTTTGACAGGAAAATCCATCTCGTGTCTGTTCTGCCTCTCTCTCCTTGTCCACGTGTGTTGGTGTGGTAGAGTTGAGTTGGTGGTTTGGTTTTACATTATTTCATCCCATTTACATTTATATATTTTCAAGCTATTTAGGTGTTAAATTGTTGTGGGTGAACTTGAAGGGCTACTGATTCTTCCAAAGTATGCCAGGAAACACTCTGCTTAACTAGCCTATTAAGATAAAGCATCTGTTTATATATTTATTTACCTTTGGCATTGTTTGGGGGGCTATATTGACTTCATATCCCACACAATAATCTACGGTACCTTGTTTTTCGACCTCTGACAAAATATTTCACATTTATCTGACTAAACCCAGACGATATTACTTGTCAAAGGGAAGCACTACTTACTGACATCCTGTGACATACCGAATATATTATGTGATGTTAGTTCAAGCATGGTAACCTTTTTTTTTAATGGGTAAATTGATCTAGATTTTAACCTTTGCTGTCCATTTGTCTCTCTCCTTCTCACTTTCCTCTTCCTTCTCCTTTTATACCATTTCATCTTTTTTTCTTCTTTTCCTCCTCCTTCCACTGTTCTATCCGATCTCTCTACTAGTAGTTATAATAGCTTAGATAGCCTACTAGATTTTCAGAGCGGTATAAAAACGGGGTATTATAGCTTGGACGACAATATTATACGTAAGGGGA